>JAJIBD010023747.1:0-95398 GCA_021461705.1 Cryptotis parvus | reverse complement strand
TTTTTTAAAAAATTATTTATTTTTACAATTACAAAGATATACAATTAAAAAGTTCATATTTGGGTTTTGGTCATACAGTGTTCCAGCACCCATCCCGCCACCGGTGCCCATCTCCCACCACCAACGTCCCCGGTTCCCTCCCCCCTCCCCAGCCCTGCTCCATGGCAGGTTCTTTATTTCTTTCCCTTTCTCTCTCTTTCTCTTTTCTTTCCCCTCCAGACTATGGATTACAGAACATACATTAAAGGGTTGTCATGTGTATCTTTTGGCCTCTATTTAATGCTCAGTTCTAGGTTGGCATTAGTACCCTCGACAATTGTTAGCACACTGTTCCATTTTCTGTCTTACCTAGCCTCTGACTCCCACACGTTTGTGATAATTTCCACCTTTGACAAGACCTCCTGATATATGTTTCAGTTGACCTTGGATATTGGTATCTTAATATGTACATATATATTTATGTTATGCAGATAAATGCAGTCATTCTGTGTCTGTCTCTCTCCTTCTGGCTAATTTAGCTCAACATAACCTTCTCCATGTCCATCCATTTATAGGCAAATTTTATAACTTCATTTTTCCTAACAGCTGCATAGTATTCCATTGTGTAGATGTACCAAAGCTTCTTTATCCAGTCATCGATTTTCGGGCACTCTGGTTGCTTCCAGATTCTGGCTATTGTGAATAATGCTGCTATGAACATAACAGTAGGGATGGTGTTTCCCCGCTGCGTATTTTTGGTTTCCCAGAGTAGATTCCCAGGAGTGGTATGGCTGGGTCAAATGGGAGTTCAATTTCTAGTCTTTGGAGGAATGTCCATATTGTTTTCCAGAAAGGCTGTACCAGCCGGCATTCCCACCAACAATGGATGAGTGTCCCCTTTTCCCCACACCCACGCCAGCACTTGTTGTTCTTGCTCTTTTGAATATGTGCCAGTCTCTGTGGTGTAAAGTGGTATCTCATTGTTGTTTTGATTTGCATCTCTCTGATGATTAGTGATGATGAACATTTTTTCATATGTTTTTTTGGCCATTCGAATTTCTTCCTTGCTGAAGTTTCTGTTCATTTCTTCTCCCCATTTTTTGATGGGGTTGTTGGTTTTCTTCTTGTAAAGTTCTACCAGTGCCTGGTTTATCCTGGATATTAACCCCTTATCAGATGGGTATTGGGTGAATATTCTTTCCCATTCTGTGGACTGCTTTTGTATCTTAGTCACTGTTTCTTTTGAGGTGCAGAAGCTTTTTAGTCTCATGTAGTCCCATATGTTTATCTTTTCTTCTAGTTGCTTTGTTAGTGATGTTTCACCTTTGAAGATGCCTTTAGCTTCAATGTCGTGGAGGGTTTTTCCTATATTTTCTTCAATGTACTTTATGGATTCAAGTCTGATATTGAGATCTCTAATCCATTTTGATCTTATTTTTTGTGCATGGTGTTAGACACAGGTCCAAATTCATTTTTTTACATGTCGCTGCCCAGTTTTCCCAACACCACTTGTTGAAGAGGCCTTCCTTACTCCATTTTAGACTCGTTGCATCTTTATCAAAGATTAAATGATCATATGTTTGAGGTTGGGTGTCAGGATACTCAATTCTATTCCATAGGTCCACAGGTCTGTTTTTATTCCAATACCATGCTGTTTTAATTACTACTGCCTTGTAGTACAGTTTGAAGTTGGGAAAGGTGATGCCTCCCATCTTCTTTTTCCCGAGGATTGCTTTAGCTATCCTTGGGGGTTTATTGTTCCATACAAATTTCAGGAGTATTTGGTCAATTTCTTTGAAGAATGTCATGGGTATCTTCATAGGGACTGCATTGAATCTGTACAGAGCTCTAGGGAGTATTACCATTTTGACAATGTTGATTCTCCCCATCCATGAGCAGGGAATATGTTTCCATTTCCTTGTGTTCTCTTTTATCTCTTGGAGCAGTGTCTTGTAGTTTTCTTTGTACAGGTCCTTTACACACTTGCGTAGGTTGATTCCTAGGTATTTGATTTTCTGTGGCACAATTGTGAATGGAATTGTTTCCTTAATATCCCTTTCTTCTCTTTTCGTTCTTTGTATATAGGAAAGCCACCGACTTTTGGGTGTTGATTTTGTATCCTGCCACTCTACTATATGCATCTATTTTTTCTAGGAGTTTTTGGGTAGAGAGTTTAGGGTTCTCTAGGTATAATGTCATGTCATCTGCAAATAATGATAGCTTGAATTCTTCCTTGCCTATCTGGATGCCCTTGATGTCCTTTTCTTCTCTGATTGCTATGGCAAGTACTTCCAGTACTATATTGAATAAAAGGGGTGAGAGGGGGCAACCTTGTCTTGTCCCTGATCTCAGGGGGAAGGCTTTCAACTTTTCCCCATTGAGAATGATGCTCGCTGTGGGCTTTTGGTAGATGGCTGTAACTATCTTGAGGAAAGTCCCTTCGATTCCCATATTCTGGAGGGTTTTAATCATGAACTGGTGCTGGATCTTATCAAATGCTTTCTCTGCATCTATTGATAGGATCATATGGTTTTTATTTTTTCTTTTATTGATATGATGTATTATGTTGATTGACTTGCGAATGTTAAACCATCCTTGCATTCCCGGGATGAATCCTACTTGGTCATGATGTATAATCTTCTTGATGAGTCTTTGGATTCTGTTTGCTAGTATTTTATTGAAGATCTTAGCATCCGTGTTCATCAGGGATATTGGTCTGTAGTTTTCTTTCTTTGTGTTGTCTCTCCTTGCTTTGGGTATCAGGGGATATGTGCCTCATAGAAGCTGTTTGGGAGTGTTACTGTTTCTTCTATTTCCTGGAAGAGCTTGAAAAGGACTGGCAGTAGGTCCTCCTTAAAGGTTTGGTAGAGTTCACTAGTGAATCCGTCTGGACCTGGGCTTTTGTGTTTGGGCAGACTTTTAATTACTGCTTCTATTTCCTCAATGGTGATAGGCTTATTCAGGTATTGGAGGTCTTCTTGTTTCAGCCGTGGGAGGTTATAGGACTTCAGGAATTTATCCATTTCTTTTAGATTCTCATGTTTCACGGCATACAGCCTCTCAAAGTAATCTCTGATGATCTTTTTGGACTTCTGTAGTTTCTGTTGTGATGTCACCCTTTTTATTTCTGATTATGTTTATTTGGGTTCTCTCTTTCCCTGTCCTTACAAGTCTTGCCAATGGTTTGTCAATCTTGTTTAACTTTTCAATAAACCAGCTCTTGGTTTCATTAATCTTTTGGATTGTTTTTTTTGGATTCCAACTCATTGATTTCCTCTCTAAGTTTTATTATTTCCTTTTTTCTGCCTGGGTTGGGCTCCTTTTGTTGGTCTTTCTCTAATGTCTTCAGCTGTGTAGTCAGGTTATTTATGTGGGCCCTTTCTTGTTTCCTGATGAATGCTTGCAGAGCTTTAAACTTCCCTCTTAACACGGCTTTTGCCGTGTCCCACAAGTTCTTATAGTTGGTGTCTTCATTTTCATTTGTTTCCAGAAATCTTTGGATTTCCTGTTTGATTTCTTCTATGACCCATTTGTTGTTCAGGATTGAGCTGTTCAGTTTCCAGGTGTTTGGTTTGACTCCCTGTTTCTGTGTATGGTTAACTTCCATTTTCAGTGCATCATGGTCTGAAAAGCTAGCTGACACAATTTCTATCTTTTTTATTTTATTGAGGTATGCTTTGTGGCTCAGCATGTGGTCTATCTTGGAGAATGTTCCATGTGCACTAGAGAAAATGTGTATTCAGCTTTTTTGGCATGAAAAGCCCTGTATATATCCACTAGCTCTCTTTCTTCCATTTCTTCCTTCAGGGCCAATATTTCCTTGGTGAGTTTCTGTCTTGTTGATCTATCCATCGTTGATAGAGCAGTGTTGAAGTCTCCAACTATTATTGTGCTACTGTTAATGTCTTCTTTGAGGTCTCTTAGCAGTTGTTTTATATATTTTGCTGGCCCCTCGTTGGGTGCATATATGTTTAGTAGTGTAATTTCTTCCTGGTGTACATACCCCTTAAGTAATAAGAAATGGCCTTTGTTGTCCCTTCTAACCTTTTTCAGCCTGAAGTCTATATTATCTGATACTAATATGGCCACACCAGCCTTTCTGGAGGAGTTGTTTGCATGGAGAATGGTCTTCCACCCTTTGATTTTGAGTCTGTGTTTGTTCTGATTATTCAGATGTGTTTCTTGTAGACAGCAGAATGTTGGGTTCAATTTTTTAATCCATTTTGTTACTCTGTGTCTCTTAATTGGTGCATTTAGACCATTGACATTGAGAGAGATTATTGTCATCAGATTTTGTGTCATTTTTCTGTTTGTGCTTGTTGTGCGTATGGGTTTGGTCATATTACAGTAGACCCTTCAGACCTTCTTTTAAGGTTGGTTTTGAGTCCATGAAGTTCCTGAGTTGTTGCTTATCCATGAAGTTGTGTATCTTTCCTTCATATCTGAATGTGAGTCTGGCCGGGTAAAGAATTCTTGGTGAGGCCTGCAGTTCATTGAGTCTTTTCACAATATCCCACCATTGTTTTCGGGCTTGGAGTGTTTCATCAGAGAAGTCTGCTGTAAATCTTAGAGATGTTCCTTTGTATGTGATTTCCTTCTTTGATCTTGCTGCTTTCAGTATTCTATCTCTATCTATAGTTTTTGTTATTTTTATTAAGATATGTCTTGGAGTATTCTTGTTGGGGTTTCTTTTTAGCTGGTATCCTACGGGCCTCCTGGATCTTGAGGCAAGTGTTCTTTAGTTTTGGGAACTTCTTAGCAATTATGGCTTTGACAGTTTCTTCTTCATCAGGGTTTTCTTCTTGCCCTTCTGGGACTCCAATGATCCGTATGTTGTTTTTTCTGGCTTCATCCTGATTATCTCTTGTTGTCTGTTCGGTAATTGTGAGTGTTTTTTTCTATCTTCTGGTGTTGTGTAGAGAATCTTTGGAACTCATCTTCGAGATCAATAATTCTTTCTTCAGTATCTATTATTCTGCTATGCTGGCTTTCCTTTGTGTTTTTCATTTCATTTACCTCATTTTTAATAACTGTCATATCCATTTGCATTTTCCTCACTTCTTCTATCATGTCCTCTTGTATTTTATTGAGTTTGCATTCCATTGCTTCTTTGAATTCCTTATGAATTCTTAACATTTCTTTCAGCATTTCCTTATCAGAGAGGTTATACAACTCATTGGTATTGCTTGGCTCATCTGGCCTAGTGATTTCACTCACAGAGCTTGATGGAATTTTGCATTGCTTTACCATTATGACTATTGTAGTTTGCAAATATGGGGTCTTGGGGGACTAGATAGTACAGTTAGTAGGTGTCTGGTCTGTTTGCAGAGTTTGGGTGGGTAGCAAGGATGTAGGAACCAAGGTTCACTGGTACCTCATGCAAGATAGGTAGTAAGAGGGTCTCACAGACACGCTAGCATCCGCGAGGTTTTGAGTTTTGGGATGTTCCCAGAAGCGCAGGGGCCCAAAGCATCCATGGTGAAACCAAGGCAGTTTGCCTTGGTTCCCGTTGATGGAGTTTCCGCTCTTCCCTGGGGCAACTTGGGTCCACGGAGACGCGGGGGTCACACATACACCTCCTTCATACTTTTTTTTTGTCTAGATGAGTTTGCAGTTTTTTTTCTTACTAAAGTCAGCCAACTAGCCGGCTTTATTTTACCAAGGTATAAATCTCACTTTCAAGTGTTCTTCAAAGTCATTGGTACCAAGCAGTGGATAGTGGCAGAATGTCAACCATCATGCACCCGGTGTCCCACAGCATCCTAGGATCAACTCTGGATCCATCCCTCAGCTTTATTTTCAGAAATGGGAGCAAAATAAGGAGTGGGCCACATCCTATGGTGTTCAGGGATTATTCTTGGCTTTGTGTTTTGGAGATCACATATAGAGCTAGGGACTGAACAGGTTTGGCATTGTACAAGTCAAGTTTCTGACCTTCTATACTGTCTCTCTAGCCCTATTACTCAGAATTCTATAAAATGCCTGAATTTTCTCTCCCTGGTTTTTAAGCTGTGGCACCTTCTTCAAAACTGGAGCTCAGAGTGGCTACTGTCTCAACTCTGTTGGCTTTTGTTTTATCTTTTTTTTCTGGTGTAGAAGCTTGCTTATTATATTTTGTACATAGACGTGTATTTTGTTTTTTTAATGCATTTGCCATGAATTGTATCAGAAGAGGTATGCCAAAGCATGACCAAATCACTCAGTTTTGACCTCAGTATTTTCCATTTTCAAGGGAAGTAAATTACTGTTTTCTAAATTAAGGTGATTGTAAAATACCCAGATTTACCAAATTTCATAACATTAGAAGGCACAATATTTGTGTAAGTGCATAAAGCACTTTTGCAAATGCACAATAGTGGTAACACTAATGGAATAAATCAAACCCTTTGTCCATTTGAGTACTTAAACTATTTTTAATATGAAATTATTTCTCTTTCCTAATATGGAAATTTTTTCTATGAGCTGAAGTACTTTTTGCTGCAATATGAACATAGAATAAGTGAGATACAGATAAGAACAGAAATAAGCTCACAGTTACTAATTACAAATCACTGGCCATGTAACAGATAAGTGATGCTAAGAAGTTAAATAAAAGGAATGCAATTGTAAAGTTTGTTTTATAACTTGGCTATACAATTCAAGTAACTTTGACATATTTTATGTCGTGTGACTTTATAGTTAAGACATGTTAACTATGTGAGTTACATGTGTTAATTATGTGAGTCATAGTTAACACAAAAGTGAATTTTTCTGTGCTAATGGGTTCTTGAGATTGTATGAAAGATTTGAGTACCAAACTCATGAGGGAGACAGGCAGACAGATGGGAAAGAGTCATCCATGTCAATAAGTGCATTGGACGTAATGAAACCAACTAATCCTAAGGCTGACAGGACCCCAACACAGACAATAAGGACTGATAAGACCTTACTCATACCAGCACAAACCCAAAGGCAAAATCCCTCAATCTGAGAGGCACTGAAGCCATAATACAACTCACGAATGATCTTGATGTATTGAGTTTGAACACTTTGTTTGGTTAGGACTTCAATGACCGCTTCAGTTTCAACAGAATAGAATATTTTCTTTAAATCAATGAATGTGAGACACAGTGGCATCTTGAACTCTGTACAACCCTCAATGAGCTTGGTTATCATGTGGATATTGTCGATTGTGCTGAATCCTTTCGGAAGCCAGCTTCCTCGCATGGTTTTTCTTTCATCTAATGCTCGCAACCTGTTCAGGATGACTTGAGTGAACAGCATGCAGATGATGGACAACAGGCAGATAGGGTACTAGTTGCCAATGTCATGGATGTCTCCCTTCTTGAACAGTAGAACTGTTCTGCTGGTTTTCATTGGGAGGGCACCTAGCATTCACACAGGGAGCGTGTGAAGAGCCATGCTAGTATTGATGAGTACTGATGGCAGGTTCTTCAGGTGTTCAGGTCTGATTTTATCTGGGCCAGGTGCTGTTCACTTCTTTACTTATGAAATGGTATTTAGGATTTCAGAAGGGAGAACGTTGGGAACAACATATTCTTCCTGTGGAATTTGGTATGTGGGCAGGTGGATGTGGCTATAAGAGATCCGAGTAGAAGTCATGGATAATCTTCTCCATTGCCCTTCTGGAAGATGTGATATATCCATCAGGATGTCAGAGGGTAGTTATCTTGGTCTTATAGTTGGCGAAGGACAATTGAGTGTTGCGAATGCTTTTCCCAGCTTCTGCTGCATTGGCCAGTATTTCTGCTCTTCTTTCTTTGAGGTCTTCATTTATCACTGCTCTTCACTGCTTTGCGAGCTTGGACATTAGCATTTGGTTGCTGGAGGCTCATGCCTTGCCATGTTGGTGAATGATCTCGAGAATTTTTAAAGACAGGTGTTATTTTGTGGCTTTCTCTCTTGGTGTTCCTCGCACAATCATGGAGGTGCTGAACCAGTTGGTTGTATTCTTCTGATGTGTCAATGATGGCATCTTCCTTTGCTGCCATTATTGTGCCAAAAGCTCCCAGTTGGTGGTTATTCTGGAAGTTCTCTTCTATGCAGTCCTTTCTCTGCATGGGAGGAGGAGGAAGGAGGATGAGGAAGAAGAATAAAAAGAAGATGAAGAAGACGAAGAAGACGAAGAAGACGAAGAAGAAGAAGAAGAAGAAGAAGAAGAAGAAGAAGAAGAAGAAGAAGAAGAAGAAGAAGAAGAAGAAGAAGAAGAAGAAGAAGAAAAAGAAGAAGAAAAAGAAGAAGAAGAAGAAGAAGAAGAAGAAGAAGAAGAAGAAGAAGAAGAAGAAGAAGAAGAAGAAGAAGAAGAAGAGGAAGAAGAAGAAGAAGAAATTGATTGGGTGGAGGACCTCATTTTATCTGCTATCGTTCCCCATCCCAAGCCAATACATTATCTACTTTGATTGGATACCTTTTCAATGGGCACAATTTCAACTGATCAGCTAATTCAACTAGTTCGCTGAAACTCCACCCTTCCACTCTTGCTCTATCAACATCAAAATCATTCCATGACTTCAGCTGTTGTCTAAAAGTGCTAATTCTCATTTGAGCAAATAACTAAGCTTTACCTGTTACCAGAGATGAAGAGACAGGTCTCAGTACTAGATTATATTTGGATATCCAGCTTAGGTGAAGGAAATGCTTCTGGAGGAATGTAGTGCATGAATCATCCTCCTAGTACCATCCCTGCATTGTGGATGTTGAATAGAAAAGTCATCTGAGGCTGACTTGGAATGGTTTGGGTAGGCAGTCTGCATCAGCACTAGAGGAGAAAGGGGAGAATAATTTTGGAATTATTAGGACTCAGCAGGACAGAATGACTATTGAAGTAACTGCAGACTTTATGTAAACTGTTCCTGTCCTAGGCTCTCTACTTCAGAACAATTTTTTTCATGCTCTGTAGGAAGCAAGAACCTCTCTGAATTTTTTTATTTCTAATATTTGTCTCTTACTCAATTCCTATCTCATACTGAAGGAAATAAGATTCACTAAAAAGAAGTTTATAAAAATATTTTTGTGAATAAGTCTTACTAACTAGTAGCAAATTTTCTCCTGAGCTATTGCATACTATAAGACACAACATTGTAACTGAGTCTGAATATGTTCTTTTTAATTCCTTTTCAGAAATTGGTACTTGCTCTCAGTTTATCATTTCCCAAAGACTATGATAGCCAAAACCAATCAAACAAAAACAAAAGACCCTTAAGAAATCGACTAAATAGGTGCAGAAGATAGTTCCAGGAACTTAAAATGACTTTTCTTATATTGGTTTCTGGGAGCTGGAAAGCTTGTAAAATACTGTACTAAAGAAGCAAGCCAAATGTAAACCTATCAGAATTAGAGTACAACAAAGACAGAGGCATTAAATCCTAGCTTCTGTTAGTCTTGAAAGAGGATTGATGTTAAAAGAGGTCATAGTTGCTTCTTTTAATTACCTTGTCATTGAAAAGGATTAGCCGGATAATGGTTTGTGTCCTCTCAAAGATCTCAATAGACACAAGAATGGTTTAACCCTTAGGTAAGGGATTTTCCTCAAATTATCTTATTTTACCCCAGGTCAATGCTTTTGCCCCAGATGCATCTTACTTCCTTACTCTCAGCTATAAAGGAAATTATAGCTGGGAGGTAAATAGCAGCCAAGGTCATAAGCAATTTTTCTCTCTTCAGGGTGCTGTGTTTAGGTATCAAATCCAAGACTTCAGCATTCATGGCCTGCCATTCTCAACCCTTGGAGCTATTTCTCTGGCTCCAAAGTCTTCTAAGCTCTAAGTGAGAGAGCTAGATCCTGAACTCTGGAAGATTAGGTAGCAGAATGAGGAAGGTGAGAACACTGCTGAACACAGCCTTCAGTTTATTCATTTATTTCTGTGTGACTTTGTCAAACAGTTTAGCTTCCCTGTGCCTCAGTTAATTCAATTTCAAACTGGAAACAATAACCATGCCTTTTCCTCAGGTTGTTATATTATTTAAATTAAGCTTTTACCACATAGCTTGATGCATAGATATTTTCATTTGTTACTGCTGGGTGTACGAATTGGTATTCTATCTGGAATGTAAGTTGGAAGACTTACCCTACAGATATACACAGGAACATGCATGGAATACATAAAACATATCTTTCAGTAATGTTAACAATGACAAAGACTGCTACCACAAATAGAAAGGAACATCAATGGGAAACAAGTGAAATTAAAGTACATAAAATGCACTGTATTGTATGACTTTTTCAAATATAGCTAAGTGAAAAGGTGGCATAATACATAATTTTCTATCCTGTCATTTGACTTAAATATGTGTGTATAAAACAAGTGTCAAAATTATGTGTATATCATGCATACCTTGATATAGTGTATAAGGAGTTGTATACCACTGGTAGCCTTTGGAGTTAGAGATTGGAAGATTTGGGAATATGGTCAAAGGACAATCTCTTTTCATTGTAATTTATTCTCACTTTTTTTATGTGTTTTTTCCTCTCAGTGAAAGTTAGCTATTAAAGACACTACAATATTGTTTTATTGTGCTCGCTTTGGCAGCACATATACAATATTGTTTTATTTTGTAACTGAGGAAAGTAATTAATACTTAAATGCTGACAATTTGAAAGAATTCCTCAATCCTGATAGGCAATACTCCTTTATGGATTCTGGGAAAGGCAATGAGAATTGGGTAGCTTTTAGTCATTTCTGAGAGCAAATAGTTTGTAGGAAGAATACAACACTTTTAATCAAAATTGAAAACAAGTTTCTGGAAGCATATTTTTTAATTTTTTCCTCATCTTATGACTATCCTCACAGTCTTATTATTTTTAAGACATATCTTTGTATTCAATCAAGTCACCATAACAAAGACAGTGGAATTGATATCTAAAAGTGCTTATACAATCCTAGTAGTTTGACTAGAGCATACAATCCTTGACACCCTGATTAAATTGTTGAAGATCTTGGACAGATGTTGTTAGCAAAAATTATCTTCATTTATTCATCTGTTCACTGTTCTATATTATCCTAATTCTTCCCCACCCCACCAATTTCACTTCTTCAAATAGACCTTCCTGAATCAATTGTTAAAGTGAAGGAATATTGCTCCATCTGTCTAACTCTTGATAGCAATGTTAATTGTCTTCTTAGTATCTAATTTCACATTGTTTTAAACTCTATTTTCTGGTTCCTCTACTAAAATGTAACCTGATACAGAAGGGACTATGGTTAATTTATTAACAAATATGTCCAGTACTTAGGATAATTGTGCATTCTGTGTAATTCAATGTACTTGGATCTATACAGATCATTAAGAGGCCATGCAATGCATTAAATATGATTGAATGTACTTGAATCTTGTCAGATCACAAGAGACCATAAAATGAACAATGGCATTTTCTCACCTCTTTGGTAGACCTCTCTCAGTTTTTGATCACAGATTTTTATCTTAGGTTTATCTCAAAACTAATCGTGCAAATTTAATTTTTGTGAAATACTTATGTTATTATTCATTGTATCTTATGCTTCTTACTGTCTATAATACAGGGTCTAAAACAGGAAAAGAATATCTCCCAAATAGCTGTAGAAAATGATTTCTGAGAGTAATATAAAAATAAACATTTTTATAACTAATAATGTTACCCTCTTTGTTATAGCTAGGAGAAATTTCCAGGTTTTAAGGTTATTTGTTTGGTTTTTTATTTTTTGCCTTTTTTTTTTTGCAATGGCAATACTCAGGTCTTACTCCTGGTTCTGCACTCAGGAATCACTCCTTGTGGTGCTCAGGGGCCCATATGGAATGCCTGGGGTTGAACCCGGCTCAACTGCATAAGAGGCAAATGCCCTCCCAACTGTACTATCACTCTGGGCCCCAAGTTTTAAGTTTATACACAGTCAGAGTCCATTACATTGAGTCTTAACTGCTAAAATTTGGGTTATTGACATATTTTGGATTTTGGCTCAATGCTATTACCATCTGGTCTCTTACTGCCCTGAATCTTTTGCCTATTTTCTCCAATTTCCTCCTACCAAAATGCTGTCACTGAAAACATATTTCACTTCCATTGTTTTCCTCTTGCCATCATCTCATTATCATGCACTGTTACATATGATCTGATCTGGCCATGTTCCATAGCAGTTGCTTCTTCAAATTTTACCTAGTGTTGCTGTCTCTCTCTTTCCTTCACATTGCAACACCTCTCAGCTACTGTAACACATTCTCTTACTACTATAAATTTATTTGATATTCAAAAAAAAACAGTAACAATTATCTCCTATGACCTGAAAGAATGGTTTGAGGCTTTTCCTGTTCCTGGAGCAAGCAGATGCCCCTAGGGTACACTCACTTGCAACAGGCCGTATGGAGATGTACTGGTGCCCACTAGAGCAAATCAATGAACAACGGGAAGTCAAGTGATACAAGTGATAAATTCCAAATTTATTTGTTTCTCTGATAACTATCCTTGAGGATAATTTACTTATAAAAACCATTTTATTTTATTTATTTTATTTTAACTTTTAGTTTTGGGGGGCTCCACACTCAGGAATTACTCCTGGAGGTATTCTAGACTAAGGAATTACTCCTGGAGGTGAAAGAGTTGGCTACCCGATGGGGTGACTGACTGAGAGCCTCAGAACATCGCGCCTACCAAGGAAAACTCTGAGAGACTGGGTCCTATGCAAAAGCAAGGGTTTTTATTAATATTCAAGTATACCCAGGCTCATATCATGACCACAAGCAGTCAGTGGCTAAGAGCCCTGAGCCCTTCCAGGGAGGATCTTTTAAGAGATAATTCCCTCTGCTACAGAAAAGCCCCTGTATAACCATCCAATAGATTTGAAATATTACATCAAGGTCTGTGCACAGGCAGCCAATCACTTTGTACCAGGTAACCATCACCTACCAATCAGATCATGCTTAATACTTCTTTCTATATTTGGTGCGGCTAGACACACCGCGTGGAATCATGGGTCAGCAATGGCTATGTGTACTTGCAGGAATGAAATTCAGGCAATTCAGGCCAGAGAGCAGATTCTGGGCGGAGGTCTCATAACCTCTAACAGGAATTTGTTCTGGGCCTTTTGTAGATAGCAGGTTGAAAAGGTTACTTCAGGATGAAAAAGTCACTCAGGCCCTAAATTGGTAACTTTCCATGAGTAGGCCTGCCCTGGTTGGGAAAGGGGGTAGCTTCTCTCTTTCAGAGGTACTCAAGGAAGCATATAGAATGCTAGTGATTGAACAGGGCTAGCTGTGTGCAAAGCAAGTGCTCGAACTTTTGTATATCTCTAATTCTTAAAACCATTTCAAGCCTCAGAAGTGCCCATCTATCAAATCAAAATTCTCTGGATTATATATTAGATTATAACTGTACTGATTAGTTTATTAATTGTATTAATGTAATGTTTTATATAAAGTGTTAGAAGTAGGTACTTAATCTTATCAACTTTAATCAAATATAGACATTAATAGTTTATACTTACACATATTTAAATATATTGCTACTCATAATAACAATGCTTATTATTTATTATATATTGTGCAAATAATAATAATGATTGTTAGTAATTATAATAATAAACTGTTATATAATAAAATTGTTGTATAATAAAATGTTTATACCAACAAATATATTTTTATATTATATGTGTTAAATTAATTAATATATATTAAATATATTTACATATATACAATATATTTAAATGTATTACATGTATTTTAATATCCTTTCAGGAGATTGTAACAAGTAATTTAGTATAAGAAAAAATCAGGGTGCAGCAAGCAATTAGAAAACTAAAAGACTATAACATCAATGTAGCAACAGATTATTTCTCTGTTGAGTAGAGGAAGATAAGTGAAGAATCAAGCCTGAGGAAAAAAAGCCTGAATCTTCATTATTAAGTTTCCTCAAATGTTCAGTTATTAAAATTGATTATAATCGGGCACAATGCTCCTAATTTATTACTTGTATGAACATAGCAGGGAAATTAATCAGATTGATGAATCAAACATAATGAGATATCATAGGAAAATTAAGTGAAGTCTTTTAAAATTAAAAATCCCATTTTTCATATAAATTGTTTAGTAACAGTTGTTTGATAAGAGCGTGGAAGAAAATTACAAAGACTCTTTACTTTAGACGTGGTTGTATTCATTGACAAACTTAACCTGGTAGTAAATCAACTTGGAAAACTTTTACAGAAAGAGATGTCACTATAAATTAGCTATTACAATTTATCTTAAGTGGTGTCATCTAAATATTTAATCAAGATAAAAAACTGTCAAAGTAGTTGAATAATTTGAGGCCTGATATTTAAAAGTAACTAATTCTTTCTTGTTAGGATGTTTCTTTATACATAAAATTTTATACATGAAATTGCCAGAAATTAGAACACTAATAATAGTTTATTCACAAACTATAGGTATCAAAGAAGCTTGATAATCATAGATACTTTGCTTAGCAATGAACAAGAATGGCCATAACTTTCAAAAAGTTTATTTTATTAAAAACACTGTGATTTACAAAACTGTTCATTATATGGTTGTTTCAGGCAGTTAGTGTTCCGACACCACCAGTGTGACCTTCCCTCCGAGACTGGTGTGAACTTTAAGAAAAACACACCAAAGAAAAATGCTTGTCATTTTTTTGACACAAAAAGAAACTATTCTTACCACAGAGATATTTTTCTTCATGTATTTCTAACCTATACAATTTTTAACAATTAAAATAATAATGACTGGGCTTTGCATATGAGGTCTTATCTTATCTCTGTGACATCCTTTATTAGGCAGGGAGAGGCAAAAAATAATAAGTGAACTAAAGCCGTAATGGACACTGGGTGCCCTTTATATTCTGGATCAAAATGTAGCAGGAAGAAAGAGTTCATCTTTGGTTATTTCCCATAATTACTATCTTTCTTGCCTTTTCCAAGTGTCTGGTCCTTGCTTTCATGTGTACTGGCTCTTGTGCTGGGCTTGTACATGTATGACTTTGATCCTTGATTTTACAGTTTGCTCTTTGCCTCCAGCAATCTTGCCATCTTCTTTGGTTTCTCATGTCTGTTTGAGCCAGGCCACTCAGTTCGACCTTCCATCATATGCTGTGCTGTGCTGTGCTCTGTGTGTGTGTGTGTGTGTGTGAGAGAGAGAGAGAGAGAGAGAGAGAGAGAGAGAGAGAGAGAGAGAGAGAGGAAGAGACAGATCTAAAATCCATGTGGAGACCAAGGAAGTTTAGAGTGTAGAGTAACTCACACTTTCAGGAAATGCCACTAAAACTGTTGAAAATGACAACCATCACAAATTCTTGACAATTTTCAGTCATTACTAGGAAGACTACAATGATGAAAAAATGTCTTATTATGAATGTGATCTTGGAATTCCTCCTACTTTTAAAAATTTAGATAATAAATTTCCCAAGTAGAGACCAAACAACATCTGTTGATATAGAGAAAAATGCTTCAGGAATGAATTCATTTACTAAACATGGTTGTCTTTTCAACAGATGATACATCCAAAACAATAGGTAGGGAGCAGGTGTGTGATGGTCTGAACGTTAGCCTGTATTTGGCAAAACTCTGATGGCAGAATGAAGCCATTATAAATGTTGTCAGTGAGATTGATGATGCTACGCATTTTTAAATTGTCCTTGACAAATTATATAAAATGCAAAATTCTTCTCCAAAGACATATGAATTATAGCCAAAAAAATAGATTGTACTCTTTTCAGGGGTAAGGATTTTATTTAGTGAAGTATTCCAGGTCACTGAAATAATTCTACTAAAATATGTCATCATAAATAGTTCACAGAATCAAGTAAAGAATGATGCATGAAGGGCTGGGGAGGGAACTTTTTAACACTATGAACCTCACAATGTATGAATCCTTTCTTTGTGGAATTGGGATGTGTATGTTGGAGAAGGTGATAACTGGAAAAACAGATTTCAAGGATTATAGGCATTGAACGTGAATCCAGGATTTCGATATGCTGTCTGAGTTTGTTTTGTTTTGTGTTGTGTGGTGTTGTTTTGGGGCCACACATGTGGGTGCTTGGAGGATATTCCTAGCTCAGTGCTAAGGATTGCTCAGGCGCTGTACAGTGTTCAGATAGTCTAAATTTTGGACATTTGAGTGCATCGTCACTGTGCATAGAAAGCGAGACATATCTTCCTAGAGAAACTGTGTCAGGTTTTTGCCACCTTATGCTTTAATGACAATAACTTTAATATTCAAACAGAGGGAAATATTAAAAAGTACAATTTAATATTTCCATAGATTGCTTTAAGTTAAGAGTAAGCCTTCAAATAAATCCTATATTTGCATTAACTGTATGTTCTCAGTATGTAGCTACCTGCCTTTGATTTATAGACCCTTTCAGTTATGCTGGGCTGAAAGTGGGAGTGGAAGTATGGCGTCATTGTGATTCGGCAGAGAACATGTTGGGAGCCTGAATAATCCCAGGGATTGGGGCTGAAATTCATGTAAGGCTGAACATAAACACGATTCTATCCTGATTTCTTCACTGACTTCTTTCTTTATATAACACTGAAATAAAAAGAAAATATACTGAATTATAGGGTTTATGAAGAATTTCAGTATCATTAAATCCAATCTTCTTACTATATAAAAATTGAGCATGGCCCAAGATGACAATGGAGAACTCTCTGTTTTGATGTGAAGAGCAAAAACTGAGTTATAAATAGAAACTAATTGGAGAATTCTACAGGACAGTGGTATAGCTGAAGTCCCCTGTTCATGCAACTGAGAGTCTTCATTAGAAGGGACACTGAAAATATATATGTACAACAGTGAAAGAAATTGGGTGGAGAACATTGATTTCATAGACATAACACTTCCTGAATGGAGGTGGCAGGCTGCCGATCTACTCATGACCCTTGGAAAGGGAAGAGCAAAGAGTGTGGAAGCACATGCTCTGTACAGAAGTAACACTAAAGCAGGGTAGAAATGCCGCACAAGGGCCAGGGTCTCAGTAAAAGAGGGTAACAGTGTCAACTGTAGGCTCTAGATGGCTATTGGTTCTGAGATGTGTTCCCATACCCATAGAAAGTTCAGTGTCAGATCTTGTATTTTAAAGGGAGGAATAATAGTGGGATCACGTCTTCAGGTTAATCCTCTTGCTCTTCCCCAGCATGTTCATGACAGTATCTGGCCCCTTCCTTGTCCCTCCCTCACCATATTAATATGCAATGAGATTTTTCTACTAAAAATTGCTTGTCCAGAGCCTGTACAGCAGCCAGCAGGAACAAAGAATGAAAAGAAAAAAAAACAGAAAGGACAAGAGGGAAGGAAGGAGGGAAAAAGGAAAAGAAACAGAGGTAAGAAAGAGCAGATCAATCAGTTTAGCAGAAGAGATGACTATCTACATTCCCAAGTCAATAATCAACATAAGAAAGCAAGAGTACAGAAAAAAAATTAAGATATAGTGACCAAATTAGCATAACTTGACAAGAATAAACACTACCAGCCTTAGTAAACAGGGGAATATGATGCTTTTCATGGGTGTGGTTGGAAACCAGCAAAGGGCCCTTTACTATGTGGCTCATAGATAGTCGGTTGCTTTGAGTTGATTGGTATCTAATTAGAGTTGTCCCTTTCTGCAGAAGTTTGTCATTTACTTAAGAATGAGAGCATAACCATTGAGAAGTTGAACACAGTGTTCACTGGAGGAAATTGTAGGTCATGGTCAAGATTAATTAACATGGAATTACAAAAATCAATCTTTATTGCCTTAAGGTGAGATCAACTCAATGGTACAATTTACATTTCAGTCCTCCCCCGTGATCAGGCTGATTCTAGACTGTAGGCTGAGACAATAGTCTAATTGAGCTCCTATCCCTGACATTGCTTGCTGGTACCTGATGGCTTTAATTCCAAGAATTCCAAGTTGCACTCAATAATTCATGAATTCTGGAACCTCAATAAACCACAACATGCATGAAGAATCTATGTGGAACCTCATATAAACCACAAAATGCATGGAACCCCAATAAACTAAAACATGCATGAAGAATCATGACTATAATAAGATGAGATATTTTAAAATTTGGAAAAGGACTAATGGGGAGAAGATAAGCTCTAGGAGCTCCTCCCTTTTGGAATTCTTTCATAATCATGCTTTTATTCCTAGCATAGGAGCTCAGGGGTTGACATGATCAAAGTGTACAATTTTTTCTTTGTCAGCTGAATTTGATTTGCAGTCTATTGAGTTTAGGAAACAGAGCATCCTGTCTGAGATAATATGTTCACATTAAAACGGCTGTGGTTGGGTCAGAGTGACAATATATTGGGTAGGGTGCTTGCCTTGCAGACCCAGGTTTGATTCCCAGTATCCTATGTAGTCTCCCAAGTCCACGATGTGTAATACCTGAGCACAAAGCCAGAAATAAGTGTTGACCACCACTGGGTATGACCCAAAACCAAAGCCAATAAAACAAATAAAATAGCTGTGGATAGAAAATTATCTTTCTGTAAGGAAAGAAACAATTTAAGGGAAAAAAAGGAAGTAATTTATGTCAAGTGCAAATAAAATCTTGATTCCTTTCAACATAAACCAGACCAAAAAATTGTCTTTACTTTAAGTATATGACTCCAATTAATCTACATCAATTGTTTACTATCCTTTAGTAATGTTTAGGCAAAATTTTAATTAGTGAAGTTTGCTCACTACCAGTAAGTAGATTCAGGGGAAAAGGTTAGCATTCAATTAGAGTAATATTTGTTGATTTTGTTCTGTAGTTCTACCTCTTCTGTAGTCCATTAACCAAACAATTGAGTGAGCCACCTGAGATTCCTTTAGAATAAGGGTCTTCAAAAGAAATACAAACAATCAGGTATTTATTGTACTAACACTTCAGCAATTTATGCTTATCTCTCTTCATTAAATTGATTACATTTTTCAAAGTAACAGAACTAACACATGCACAATGCATTTAGATGTTCCAGAGGTCATATCATCTTTTCAAATATAGGTCTCCAATATCACAATATCACAAGGAAGGTGGTGTTGAATGTTTTAAATCTTGGTTGTCTAATTTCATCCCCTAAACTGCAATGATAGCTCTTTATAACATGCTAAATAATTCTTCCCTTACTGGCTGTTTATACCTTTCAAATATTTATAGACTCATTCCTTACTTATTCTTTGTGTAGTTGCACACATTTTGCTCTTACAATATTTTTCACTAATTAATTTTCTCACACTTAGGATACTTTTGTTAGTTTTCCATACAATTTGTCCCTATATCTTTTATGTAGTACTAATCAACTGTAAATGAGATGTTTTGGTTGAAATTTATTCTCGAGTTGTTTCAGAGGGCATAAATTTCTCAGCTGAATTAGAGTTGTACATTTATATATACTCAGAATAGTACTTTACTTTATCAGTGTTTTTACCATTTTACTTTAAAATTCATAACTAATTTCCCACAAACATTTCTGTGTCATTATTGTTTCTTCAATAATCATGTCATGATTAAATGAGTTCAGAAATTAAATGAGCTCAGAATGTTTTTCTGGCATTTGCTTCTTATTATACAATATTGAATCACATTTCCAGATATTCATAAACTATTATTATTTCTCAGTGTTCTTCCAGATCAGTAATATCTGGAAACTTAAGAAATTAATTTATTCTAGATTGTTCAAATAGATAAAATATTTCTTGCAACTGCATCTTTCAGTCATTTAAAACAATTATTTTTCCAAAATTTTAGTAGAGATGGCTGTAATTATTATACAAATATATTATTACCATTCTTTTTTGCTTAACATGTCTTGACCTTGCATCATACTCTTGAGATACTATAACTTATCCTATGTGTAACATATATATGTGAATATATATATATATATAATATATATATATATACATAGTACAAATTGTTAATTTTTTTCAAGTAACATCAGTACTCAACAACCATTTATAATACTTAAATATTTCAATTTATTTCTTTAATTTTGAGGGTCTGGGAATTAAACGCAGGAACTCACATATGTAGGTGTTCTACCATTAGCTGACCCTATATTTCAAAGCTTCAAAATAAGTTTACATTCCATTTTAAAGTTGTGACTTCCGGGTGCCCTATAGGATAATAATGTGGATCTGGAATCTGAAGGTTCTAATTAATATGACCCCATTCTATTGTTTCTCTTCTTAACTACCCTGTAAATCCTGTGCTCTGTAATGTACAATGAAACCTCTGTGAAGCTTTTTTTTAAAAAATTTTTATTTTTACAATTACAAAGATATACAATTAAAAAAGTTCATATTTGGGTTTTTGGTCATACAGTGTTCCAGCACCCATCCCGCCACCGGTGCCCATCTCCCACCACCAGCGTCCCTGGTTCCCTCTCCCCTCCCCCAGCCCTGCTCCATGGCAGGTCCTTTGTTTCTTTCCCTTTCTCTCTCTTTGTCTTTTCCTTCCATTGCAGACTATGGATTACAGAATATACATTAAAGGGTTGTCATGTGTATCTTTTTGCCTCTATTTAATGCTCAGTTCTAGGTTGGCAATAGTACCCTCGACAATTGATAGCATACTGTTCCATTTTCTGACTTACCTAGCCTCCTGACTCCCACATGTTTGTGATAATTTCCACCTTTGACAAGACCTCCTGAGATATATTTCACTTGACCTTGGATATTGGTATCATAATATGTACATATATATATATATATATATGTCATGCAAATAAATGCAGTCATTCTGTATCTGTCTCTCCCTTCTAGCTGCTTTCACTCAACATAATCTTCTCCATGTCCATCCATTTATAGGCAAATTTTATAACTTCATTTTTCCTAACAGCTGCATAGTATTCCATTGTGTAGATGTACCAAAGCTTCTTTATGAAGTCATCCATTTTCAGGCACTCTGGTTGCTTCCAGATTCTGGCCAGTGTGAATAATGCTGCTATGAACATAAAAGTAGGGATGGTGTTTCTGCTGCGAATTTTTGGTTTCCCAGAGTAGATTCCCAGGAGTGGTATGGCTGGGTCAAATGGGAGTTCAATTTCTAGTCTTTGGAGGAATGTCCATATTGTTTTTCCAGAAAGCCTGTACCAGGCTGCATTCCCACCAACAATGCATGAGTGTCCCCTTTTCCCCACATCCACGCCAGCACTTGTTCGTGCTCTTTTGAATATGTGCCAGTCTCTGTGGTGTAAAGTGGAATCTCATTGTTGCTTTGATTTGCATCTCTCTGATGACTGGTGATGATGAGCATTTTTTCATATGTTTTTTGGCCATTCGAATTTCTTCCTTGCTGAAGTTTCTGTTCATTTCTTCTCCCCATTTTTTGATGGGGTTGTTTGTTTTCTTCTTGTAAAGTTCTACCAGTGCCTCATAGATCCTGGATATTAACCCCTTATCAGATGGGTATTGGATGAATATTCTTTCCCATTCTGTGGACTGCTTTTGTATCTTAGTCACTGTTACTTTTGAGGTGTAGAAGCTTTTTAGTTTCATGTAGTCCCATATGTTTATGTTTTCTTCTAGTTGCTTTGTTAGTGATGTTTCACCTTTGAGGATGCCTTTAGCTTCAATGTCGTGGAGGGTTTTTTCCTATATTTTCATCAATGTACTTTATGAATTCAAGTCTGATATTGAGATCTTTAATCCTATTTGATCTGATTTTTGTGCATGGTGTTAGATACAGGTCCAAATTCATTTTTTTTACATGTAGCTGTCCAGTTTTCCCAACACCACTTGTTGAAGAGGCTTTCCTTACTCCATTTTAGACTCATTGCACCTTTATCAAGGATTAAATGATCATGTGTTTGAGGTTGGGTGTCAGGATACTCAATTCTATTCCATAGGTCCACAGGTCTATTTTAATTCCAATACCATGCTGTTTTAATTACTACTGCCTTGTAGTACAGTTTGAAGTTGGGAAAGGTGATGCCTCCCATCTTCTTTTTCCCAAGGATTGCTTTAGCTATCCTTGAAGGTTTATTGTCCCATACAAATTTCAGGAGCATTTGGTCAATTTCTTTGAAGAATGGCATGGGTATCCTTATAGGGACTGCATTGAATCTGTACAGAGCTCTAGGGAGTATTACCATTTTGACATCGTTGATTCTCCCTATCCATGAGCAGGGAATATGTTTCCATTTCCTTGTGTTCTCTTTTATCTCTTGGAGCAGTGTCTTGTAGTTTTCTTTGTACAGGTCCTTTACACACTTGGTTAATTTGATTCCTAGGTATTTGATTTTCTGTGGCACAATTGTGAATGGAATTGTTTCCTTAATATCCCTTTCTTCTCTTTCGTTCTTTGTATATAGGGAAAGCCACCGACTTTTTGGGTGTTGATTTTTGTATCCTGCCACTCTACTATATGCATCTATTGTTTCTAGGAGTTTTTGGGTAGAGAGTTTAGGGTTCTCTAGGTATAATATCATGTCATCTGCAAATAATGATAGCTTGACTTCTTCCTTGCCTATCTGGATGCCCTTGATGTCCTTTTCTTCTCTGATTGCTATGGTAAGTACTTCCAGTACTATATTGAATAAAAGAGGTGAGAGTGGGCAACCTTGTCTTGCCCCCATTCTCAGGGGGAAGGTTTTCAACTTTTCCCCATTGAGAATGATGCTTGCTGTGGGCTTTTGGTAGATGGCTCTAACTATCTTGAGGAAAGTCTCTGCAATTCCCATTTTCTGGAGGGTTTTAATCATGAACGGGTGCTGGATCTTGTCAAATGATTTCTCTGCGTCTATTGATAGGATCATATGGTTTTTATTTTTACTCTTATTGATATGATGTATTATGTTGATTGATTTGTGAATGTTAAACCATCCTTGCATTCCCGGATGAATCCTACTTAGTCATGATGTATAATCTTCTTGATGAGTCTTTGGATTCTGTTTGCTAGTATTTTGTTGAAGATCTTAGCATCCGTGTTCATCAGGGATATTGGTCTGTAGTTTTCTTTCTTGTGTTGTCTCTCCCTGCTTTGGGTATCAGGGTGATATGTGCCTCGTAGAAGCTATTTGGGAATGTTTCTGTTTCTTCTACTTCCTGGAAGAGCTTGAAAAGGACTGGCAGTAGGTCCTCCTTAAAGGTTTGGTAGAGTTCACTAGGGAACTGGGCTTTTGTGTTTGGGCAGACTCTTAATTACTGTTTCAATTTTCTCGATGGTGATAGGCTTCGACACCCACCCTGGAGCAGTTTCTTCCTCAATCCGGCCCAGGTATGCTGGTCCAGAGACTCTCAGACATGGGGCAGAGCGGTTCCTTGCTCTCCCTGTGCCCAGCCGTTCATGAGGCAGTCGGGAGGCATGGTGGGTTCCAGCCTTGGCCCACCACCCCGCAGAACCTCACAACAAGCCAGGCGACCCCCACCCACTCCATGGGCGCCGCCATTTTCCACATTGGACTTCCCTCTCTTCAGAACTCCACCCAGCCGACCAGCCCATCTCAGCCCGGATCATCGACACCCACCCTGGAGCAGTTTCTTCCTCAATCCGGCCCAGGTATGCTGGTCCAGAGACTCTAGACATGGGGCAGAGCAGTTCCTTGCTCTCCCTGTGCCCAGCCGTTCATGAGGCAGTCGGGAGGCATGGTGGGTTCCAGCCTTGGCCCACCACCCCGGCAGAACCTCACAACAAGCCAGACGACCCCCACCCACTCCATGGGCGCCGCCATTTTCCACATTGGACTTCCCTCTCTTCAGAACTCCACCCAGCCGACCAGCCCATCTCAGCCCGGATCATCGACACCCACCCTGGAGCAGTTTCTTCCTCAATCCGGCCCAGGTATGCTGGTCCAGAGACTCTCAGACATGGGGCAGAGCGGTTCCTTGCTCTCCCTGTGCCCAGCCGTTCATGAGGCAGTCGGGAGGCATGGTGGGTTCCAGCCTTGGCCCACACCCCAGCAAAACCTCACAACAAGCCAGACGACCCCCCCCCACCCACTCCATGGGCGCCGCCATTTTCCACATTGGACTTCCTTCTCTTCAGAACTCCACCCAGCCGACCAGCCCATCTCAGCCCGGATCATCGACACCCACCCTGGAGCAGTTTCTTCCTCAATCCGGCCCAGGTATGCTGGTCCAGAGACTCTCAGACATGGGGCAGAGCAGTTCCTTGCTCTCCCTGTGCCCAGCCGTTCATGAGGCAGTCGGGAGGCATGGTGGGTTCCAGCCTTGGCCCACCACCCCGGCAGAACCTCACAACAGCCAGACGACCCCCACCCACTCCATGGGCGCCGCCATTTTCCACATTGGACTTCCCTCTCTTCAGAACTCCACCCAGCCGACCAGCCCATCTCAGCCCGGATCATCGACACCCACCCTGGAGCAGTTTCTTCCTCAATCCGGCCCAGGTATGCTGGTCCAGAGACTCTCAGACATGGGGCAGAACGGTTCCTTGCTCTCCCTGTGCCCAGCCGTTCATGAGGCAGTCGGGAGGCATGGTGGGTTCCAGCCTTGGCCCACCACCCCGGCAGAACCTCACAACAAGCCAGACGACCCCCACCCACTCCATGGGCGCCCGCCATTTTCCACATTGGACTTCCCTCTCTTCAGAACTCCACCCAGCCGACCAGCCCATCTCATTCCGGCTCGCGCGGCCGTAAGTGGCCGCGCAGTTCATCAATAAAGGCTTTATTTCGAGGTGTTTATAGAGTATGCCTCCCATACGGCAAGCCCTAGCAAGCTGCTCGTGTTGTATTTGATATGCCAAATGCCAGTAACAATTATATTAGATCATTCTCATGACCTAATATAATGGTTTGAGGCTCTTTATGTTCCTGTACCAAGCCGATGCCCTTGGCTCTACAGCATGTGACAGGACATATTGAGATATTACTGGTGCCCGCTCTAGCAAATAGATGATTAACGGGAAGATCGTGATCGTGATCGTGGATCGATAGGCTTATTCAGGTATCGGAGGTCTTCTTGTTTCAGCCATGGGAGGTTATAGGACTTCAGCAATTGATCCATTTCTTCTAGATTTTCATGTTTCCAGGCATACAGGCTCTCAATGTAATCTCTGATGATCTTTTGGATTTCTGTGGTTTCTGTTGTGATGTCACCATTTTTATTTCTGATTCTGTTTATTTGGATTCTCTCTTTCCCTGTCCTTTGAAGTCTTGCCAATGGTTTGTCAATCTTGTTTATTTTTTAAAAAAAAAAAAAACCAGCTTTTGTTTTCATTAATCTTTTGGATTTTTTTTTTTTTGGTTTCCAACTCATTGATTTACTCTCTAAGTTTTATTATTTCCTTTTTTTCTGCCTGGGTTGGGCTCCTTTTGTTGGTCTTTTTTCTAATGTCTTCAGCTGTGTAGGCAGGTTATTTATTTGGGACCTTTCTTGTTTCCTGATGAATGCTTGCAGAGCTATAAACTTCCCTCTTAACATGGCTTTTGCCGTGTCCCACAAGTTCTTATAGTTGGTGTCTTCATTTTCATTCTTTCCCAGAAATCTTTGGATTTCCTGTTTGATATTTCTATGACCCATTTGTTGTTCAAGAGTGAGCTGTTCAGTTTCCATGTGTTTGGCTTGACTCCCCTGTTTCTGTGTACGGTTAACTTCCATTTTAAGTGCATAATGGTTTGAAAAGATAGCTGACACAATTCTATCTTTTTATTTTATTGAGGTATGCTTTGTGGCTCAGCATGTGGTCTCTTGGAGAATGTTCCATATGCACTAGAGAAAAATGTGTATTCAGCTCTTTTGGCATGAAAAGCCCTGTATATATCCACTAGCTTTCTTTCTTCCATTTCTTCCTTCAGGTCCAATATTTCCTTGGTGAGTTTCAGTCTTGTTGATCTATCCATCGTTGATAGAGCAGAGTTGAAGTCTCCAACTATTATTGTTCTGCTGTTAATGTCTTCTTTGAGGTCTCTTAGCAGTTGTTGTATGTATTTTGCTGGCCCCTCGTTGGGTGCATATATGTTTAGTAGTGTAATTTCCTCCTGGTGTACATACCCCTTAATTAATAAGAAATGGCCTTTGTTGTCCCTTCTAAACTTTTTCAGCCTGAAGTCTATATTATCTGATACTAATATGACCACACCAGCCTTTTTGGAGGAGTTGTTTGCATGGAGAATGGTCTTCCAACCTTTGACTTTGAGTTGTGTTTGTTCTGATTATTCAGATGTGTTTCTTGTAGACAGCAGAATGTTGGGTTCAATTTTTTAATCCATTTTGTTACTCTGTATCTCTTAATTGGTACATTTAGACCATTGATATTGAGAGAGATTATTGTCATCGGATTTTGTGCCATCTTTCTGTTTGTGCTTGTTGTGCTTTTGGTTTGGTCATATTACAGTAGTCCCTTCAGTCCTTCTTTTTAAAGATGGTTTTGAGTCTATGAAGTTCCTGAGTTGTTGCTTATCCATGAAGTTGTGTATCTTTCCTTCATATCTGAATGTGAGTTGGCCGGGTAAAGAATTCTTGGTGAGGCCTGCAGTTCATTGAGCCTTTTACAATATCCCGCCGTTGTTTTCAGGCTTGGAGTGTTTCATCAGAGAAGTCTGCCGTAAATCTTAGGGATGTTCCTTTGTATGTGATTTCCTTCTTTGATCTTGCTGCTTTCATTATTCTATCTCTATCTATAGTTTTTGTCATTTTAATTATGATGTGTCTTGGAGTATTCTTGTTGGGGTTTCTTTTAGCTGGTATCCTACGGGCCTCCTGGATCTTGAGGCAAGCGTTCTTTAGTTTTGGGAACTTCTTAGCAATTATGGATTTGACAGTTTCTTCTTCATCAGGGTTTTCTTCTTGCCCTTCTGGGACCCCAATGATCCGTATGTTGTTTCTTCTGGCTTCATCCCGATTATCTCTTGTTGTCTGTTTGGTAATTGTGAGTCTTTTTTTCTATCTCTGGTGTTGTGTAGAGAATCTTTCTAACTTGTCTTTGAGATCAATAATTCTTTCTTCAGTAGCTATTATTTTGCTATGATGGCCTTCCACTGTGTTTTTCATTTAATTTACCTCATTTTTAATATCTGCCATTTCCGTTTGCATTTTCCTCACTTTTCTCTTGTCTTCTTGTATTTTATTGATTTTGCATTCCATTGATTCTTTGAGTTTCTTATGCATCCTTAACAATTCTTTCCGAAATTCCTTATCACAGAGGTTATACAACTCATTGGTATTGCTTGGCTCATCTGGACTAGTGACTTCACTCCACAGAGCTTGATGGAATTTTGCATTGCTTTACCATTATGACCATTATAGGTTGGAAATGTGAGTCTTGGGTGACTAGATAATGCAGTTAATAGGTGTCTGGTCTGTTTGCAGAGTTTGGGTGGGTGGCAAGGATGTAGGAACAAAAGTTCACTGGTAACTCATGCAAGATAGGTAGTAAGAGGATCGCGCGGACGCTAGTGTGTCCATGTGGTTTTGAGTTTTGGGCTGTGGTTGGAGATTGCAGACGTTCCCGGAAGCACAGGGCCCAAGGTGTTCGGGGTGAAACCAAGGCAGTTTGCCTTGGTTCCTGTTGATTGAAGTTCTGCTCTTCTGCGGTGCTGCTTGGGTCCGCAGAGACACAAGGATTACACACACACCCTGTGGGGGAGATTGCAGGCGTTCCCGAAGCGCAGGGGCCCAAGGGGTCCGGGTGAAACCACTGCAGTTTGCCTTGGTTTCCGTTGATGGAAGTCCCGCTCTTCCCTGGGGATGCTTGGGTCCCCGGAGACGCAAGGATTACACACACACCTGTTGTGGAGATCGCAAACATTCATGGAAGTGCAGGGCCCAAAGGGTCCGTGGTGAAACCATGGCAGTTTGCCTTGGTTCCAGTTGATGGAAGTTCTGCTCTTCCCTGGGACTGCACACACACCTGTGGGGAGATTGCAGAAGTTCCGGAAGTGGAAGCAGAGGGCCCCTCTGTGAAGCTTTTGAAAAGATCACCAAAGTGTTAATTGCTCCTTCCTCCCAGTCCTTGTCACCTTAATTTATGCCTAAATCTATGACAACACTAGTTTCATTCAAAGAGCTCCTGTCCTTTGATCGCAATGCTGTTTCTCACACATTTTGCAAGCTTTTTTTTTCTCCTTTCTAGTGCTTCACAGAGATAACAAATAACTGTTGAAAGGTGGCAACTCTATTTAAAAAGGGTTTTCTACTTAAAAAGGGTTTGGAGTTGATGTTCAGCTGAAGAGTTAGAAAGCAAGTGGCTATACTGTCAGTGCCAACATGTGCACTTACTCAGATTGCTTACTTGGGGGAGACTCTAAGAATCAGCATGTAGGCAAAGGAGGGCTCTGGGTCTATTCATACATATCCTGGTAATGGAGCAAAGGGAGAATGGAAATGGAAATGAGGATGCATAGAGCCATGGAAACTTGTATAAATCAACTCCGGATTTATTTGGATTGGAATTGAGAACTTGTATTTTCACTTAATGTGTTCATTATGCCCACAATTCATGATTTTTTTTTTGTTTGAGGTATTTCCATCAATGTTTGATTCTAAATTTATGTTAACATCCAAAAGAACAGCTATATTTTCCCATCACATAATCTGTTTGGGAGATAAAATTACCGCCTTCCACCCTAACCCCATTATCAATTAATGATTATTTAGAAACTGTGAGTATTGAAACCAGTACAAGAATTGGTTTTAACAGTGTCATGAATTGGTTTTAACAATCATATAGAACAAAAGACAGAAAGTGTTAATGAAGAGTTTGTGACTTAGGAGGGGCAGGATTGATAGCACAACTGACAGGGATTTGCCTTACATACAGCTGACCCAGTTTGATGCCCCAAGCACCACCAGGGGGTAATTCCTGAGTGCTGAGTCAAGAGTAACCACTGAGCATTTCTGGGCATGCCACCCCCAAAAAAAAAAGAAGGAAGGTAAAAAAAATAAGAATATGTGACAAAAGACAATTGTTTCCAGGCCTACCTGGAGGAACCCCAGGGAAGAAGTGGTGTTGCATGACTCAGGGGGATGTTCACAATGGACACCACTGGAAGCCAGAGGCATTTAGCTATCAACTCATCTTATCCATAGAAAACAAAGCCTGTTAACTGGCTTTGTGACTGCTTTCCTACTGTTAGACCCACAAGCTGTAGTTAACAAGACCACAAGACCACAAGGCCACTGAAGCTAGATCTGCCTACTACTGTTAGAAGCTATAGGAATTTTAAGAAGTAAAATAAAAATGTTCTTTCTCTTCAATTTCTAGTCTCCGGACAGTATCTCTTTATATAAGAATCTCTCCAGAATCATCTGGCAGAGAAATCTGGAAGATTTTATTTTATTGTATCTACCATAGAACATGAAAACAGAAAGCTAAGGAAAAAACGGCAAATGAGTGTCGCGCATTCATTTCATCAAATATATGTCATAATTACAATCTACATTTTCCCCTCATGAAATGATGATGGCACTTTAAATTCAATCTACATTTCTCCCTCATGAAATGATGATAGCACTTTAAACCAATGTCACATAAAGTTTATATCTTGGAAAAGTAGCTTTTACATACACAGTTAGCTGGATACTTTCGACTTTGCAATTAATAAGAGAGCACTGTTCAGGTTAGATGTCTTAAATAAGTGACTTTATGTGTCTTAAATTTATCATTTAATTTTTTTTAATAAGTGACTGTCAAGTCTAAAATTTAAAGAGCAGATGGAATCAATCATAAACAGACTAGTCTACAGATTGGACCTTGTCTGTAAGCTATTCTTGAACCCTATTGGAGGAATATGAACAGAATCTGAGAATAAGCACTTGAAACATACATAATAATTTCAATGATTTTTTTTTTTTTGCTTTTTTGGGTCACACCTGGCAATGCTCAGGGGTTACTCCTGGCTCTGCACTTAGGAATTACTCCTGTTGGTGCTCAGGGACCATATGGGATGCCGGGATCAAACCCAGGTCGGCCGCATACAAGGCAAATGCCCTACCTACTGGACAATCACTCTGGCCCCAATAATAATTTCATAGTCTCCTTTCTTGTCTATCAAATCTGAAAATAAGACAGTTTTTTTACGCTGACTGATTTGGACTGTATTTTAGAAAATACAGTATTTTTATGATATAGTGAGGAGGGAATTTTTGTTCTTCACCATAGATAATTTGAGAAACTTTACTCTAGCAGAAGTAAAGTGAAGTTGCAAAAGCCTTAAAGAAGGAAAGAGAGTGCTGAGTTTGGGGAACTGACAGACAGGAAGGAGGCTAGTGACTGGCCGTGTCGTTGTGCGTAGGGGTTTAAGGACAGAAAATCAAAATGATTGGTTTTATTCTAATTAAAATGGAAAGCTACTAAAGAATTTTAGACCACTTAAAAGGAAATGATATGATCTAGATGTTAAAAGCAATCATTTTATTTTATGAGTAATGAGGTGAAATGAAATAAAGAGTATAAAACAGAGTAATAGACTTAAAAGGTTTCAGTGTGGGGCAATGAGGCACAGAAGTGGGTTACTGTGGGGAAAACTGGAAGGATGTTGATACAGCACTTGTTGAATTTGAGGCAAATAGAAGTGAGAGTTAGGTTGGGGGACAGAAATATTCTCTGAGGAGAAGCTTAGTCTGGATATATGTATAAAGGAATCATTTTTCTTCAGTTTTCTATTGGATAGAATATTAACAGATGATAATGAAGAGAATTGAAAGAAAAGAGTTTGGAGCAACAGACTAAACCCTAAGGAATCTTGACTCTCTAAAGCCTTAGGTACTTTAGAGAACTTTAGAGGACTTTAGAGAACTTTAAAGGTACATTAAAGAACTAGGTACTTTAGAGAACTAATTTGTTGATTTAAGGATTTATTGATTCCTGGTCATTCAGTTTTATGTCTCTAAATCTCCAATATTAAATTCTTTTCAGTACATTGCCACGGCTCCGCGGCACCGGCTCGCATAGCTGAAAGTGCTCACTGGGCCAGGGATGGCTTGTACTTCCCTAAAAAGGGGCAGTTACCAGATGGTGCTTCCCCTAAAAAAGGGACTGTTGCCAACAAAGCCCCTAGACTCCCTTAGTTGTTCCTAAGAATGCTTGGTGTGCAATTAGAGCGCTTGTTTATGCTGAAACTTAGACTCTGAGTAATGGAGAAACTGGACAAGGAGAGAAGCCTGTGGCAACCATAGTTTTCATTATACACAATTATAGCATAAAACAAAGATAGTATAAAAATGCCAGCCTGCACAGCGTTTGGCTGCCAAGGCCTGAGCTGGTCTCAGGTCCTTGATAAGGAAAGGCTCGTGGCCTTCATGCCTTTGCTTCCCATCATTAGCGGGAAGGGAGAATTCTTGACCTATGGGTCGAGACGACCGGCTACCCACTGTTGACGGGAATGCAGTGATTAGCCTCCCTAAACCTCCTGTGTGAAAAATAATTGGGCCTGTTAAAGTTAACACTTTCTAGTACAAAACTTAGTAATCTTATAATAATAAACTCTGCATAGAAGTTTCTATTTAGGAGTAGGTTAAGTTAATCTATAATATGTGCATAGAGCTAGTAAGTAATTCTATGAAAATCAAAATAAAAGAAAATATGTACCATACTTAAGGCAAATATGAAAGTAAAAACAAAAAGACGTCAAAAAAACATGTCTGAAAAACAGGTGCAGGCAAAAGGTGGTCATATGTGGTAGACACGATAAACTCCTTTTGTTGTTAAAAAAATGTCTCCTTTGTTAAAAAATAACTCGTGTAATCTTTGCGTCTGTGCATTTGTTGAACATAAAAAGAAAAGCTTTGCCCTCAGTAAACGGCAGCAGCAGCAGCAGCAGCATTTGACCTCTCTTGTGTCTGTGTCTGTCTGTCCATCACGCCGACATTCCTGTCCTCCTGATTTCCCCCGCTGGTTACCCCCGAGACTTAGAGCTCACACCGACTGAGCAGTCTGCGGCAGTACATATATTTAATGCTTATGCTATTTAAGAGATCATAAAATGTGTTTTATAAGACAAAACTCAGATATGAACTTTAAGAGTTTGCTGTCTGAAATGACATCTCTGATATGTACAAATGTATAGGCAAATCAGTACATTCTGCAAGAGAATGATAAAGTGAAATTGGAGTCAACAAAGGTAAAACTTAAAGCCTTTATAAATATGTAGCATTGAGTTGGTGTTAAGATGTACAAACTAAGATAAGCAAAATTATATGATATTAATATATTTGTATATATCTAAAGTTGTATGGTCTAAGTTCATACCAGAGCTAGAGTTCGTTCATTATATTGGAGTGGTGTGGAAGAGCTTTTGTACTCTTAAAAGCCTTTTGGAACTGCACCGGACTCGTGAGTTTTCATCAGTTCTCCCAGTGTCCTCAGAGGTAGAAGAGAACTTCTGTCCTGACACTGTCGGGGACCCCGGCAGCATCCCCAACATCTGGTGGCCCTGGGTGGGCTTGACGGACATCGGCCTGATCCTCATCGGACAGAAATCATCTGCCTCCGAATCGTGAGTAAAATGATGGATTTCGTGGTTTATTATATTTCTAGATAACATATAGATATATTTATACCTATAATTATATTTATAGATAACATAAATATATCTATATATTATATTTCCTCACGGCAGAGTCTGGCAAGCTACCCATGTCGTATTTGATATGCCAAATACCAGTAACAATTATAGACCTTATTCCCATGACCTGATGGAATGATTTGAGGCACTTTATGTTCCTGGAGCAAGCAGATGTCCTTGGGCTCTACTAGCGTGAGACAGGACATATGGAGATGGTACTGGTGCCCACTTGAGTAAATTGTGATGAATGGGAAGACAGTGATACAGTGATACAGACAGTGATATCTAAAGTTTTAACCTTATATGCACATATAAATATGTTTATACATTTTATTGGTTCATCTATATATCTAGATAGATATCTTGCTTTTTCCTTAACAATTATTATTTTATATATGAGAGAGATAGTACCGGGTGCTGAGGCTTAGGCACTTGCCTTGCACATGCTGACTCGGATTTGATTCCTGTAACACCACATATGGTTACCTAAACACCACCAGTAATGATCCCTGAGCATATAAAACCAATAGTAAGCCTTGAACACAACCAGGTATGAATCAGAAACAAACAATCCCTCACCATCACTCCCAAAAGACAAGAACCAACTTAAATCGAATATTCACAACATAATCTATGCATTTGGTTCATAGTTGCTCTAGGTTAGGGAGTATTTTCATACTTGGCTGTGGTAGATGCCTTTTTCTTTTGTTTTTGCTTTTTTTTGGGACGGATGCTCAGGGATTACTCCTGGCTCTACCCTCAGGAATTACTCTGGCACTGCGTGGGGGACCATTTGGGGTGCTTGGGATCAAACCCGGGTCGGAGCATGCAAGGCAAATTCCCTAACAGCTGGACTATCGCTCCAGCCCTAGATACCTTATTTTGAGAAGGAAAATTTGTTTGTAGTTACAGTAGATTTCCCTGAAACTGTCCTTTTTTTATTAAATCCAGGAACACTGTGGAAGTTTCTTTGGCATTGAGAATGTAATACCATATTTATGGTACACTTCCCTCTGCACCAGGATATTCCTTTTCTTTACAAATTAGATTTGTAAAAGCAAACAAAAAAATTAAATTTGTATTGCTTATTTTTGCTGTGTAGTAAATTGATTCCAATGTATTTAATACATATTGCATATCTTATAGAGTAAGCTATATTAGAAATATAATGCATCTATCGCACTCTATGGAAAAATAGCAGGATAATCAGTTTAGTGCTTAAGGGTGTTTCATAAGTCTATGTTTATAATTTTGGACCACATCTCATGATGTACAAGGCTTGCTTCTTGCTTCTGGTTCTGTGCTCAAGGGTCACTTCTGGCAGTGCCCTGGGTACCAATAGGGGTGATGGGGAGGGAATCAAGTTTCACCACAATCAAGGCAATATCCTGAACTTCTGTATTCCTTGGCCACTATGATTTCTACTATTTAAAAATTGTTAAATTAATATTCTGCACAAATAATATTTTGTGGTGCAAGGACGATAAATTAGTGTGGTGGATCATATGCTTAGTATGTGCAAGGTAGTGAATTTGATCTTTGGCACTGCAAAACCCCTCCTGCCCCAAGTAGCACATATAGATCTTGGTAGCCCCTCCAAGATCTGCCAGATGTGGTCCTGCTAAGGTCCTAAGAATTCCTAATCCAAGGAACACTGCATCACTGGATAGACATTTCTGTTGGACCCAAGCAAATAACTATCAGACCCACAAAAATGCTGAGTATCTCCTGGGTAGCTCCAAATCAACAGCACAACTGAAGCGGCCCTGTAAATATGTGTTATGTTTTTGTATGTGTTTTATGACTTATAAAGGTTCACATAATTACTAACACAGTCAGGATCCAGAATTGTTAATTCATTACCAATATTACCCTTACTATCTGTGTTTACTCACCACTCCCAGCCACTAACCACTGCAATCACTTATCTGATTTTTTCCGCTATAATTTTTCCTTCCCCAGAATGTCACTTACATGGACTGCCAAAGATCAAATTCAGTACCTTGCACATACATCTTAAGAATACTTTTTTGATTCAGTACATCGATTTTGAGATTTTTGTGTTTTATTTTTCTTATGTTATTTCTTTAAGTCTTGAGTAGTATTCTATTGCATAGCTCTCTCTGCCTTGCTTCTCTACTTAACTCTCAATAGACTTTTAGATTGCTTTCCAATTTTGATAATAAATCAAGCTTCTATAATTATTTCTGTAGTTACATATATATATGTATGTATATATATATATATATATATATGTATATATATATTCTGTGAACACAGGTTTTAATTGAGCAGGTTAAAAAGAATTGTTGGGTTTTGTGGTAAGTGCATTTTTAACTTTATAAGAAACTGTCAATCTGTTCTGGAATGTAAGTAGCAATTTGGATTCTCATGAACAATATTTGATACTCTAGTTAGTCTGCATTCTCGTCACATTTGGTAGTGTCAGGTTTCTTCTGTCTTTTAAAAAATCCTTAGGTAGATAGCAGTGCCATGATTTTAACATTTTGTAGAGGACTAAGGAGATAAAGTACTTTCTCATGTAATTTTCTGCTTTCTTATTGCTGAAATTTGAGTTCTTTATATGCTGTGTAGAGAAACTCTTTTAAAATATATTTTATTTGCTAATTGTTTCCTAGTTAGCAGCCTGTGTTTTTCATTCTCATAGAAATATAATGTATACAGAAAAAAAATTTCCCATTTTAATTTTAAAACTATGGTTTTATGAAGCAAGCCAGAACAGTGATAGGGTTTGTATTGCATGTAATCTACCTGGTTCAATCCATGGAATACCATCTGGTTCCCTGAGCATTGCGAGAGTGGCTCTTGGCCATAGAGCCTGGAGTAAGTCCTGAGCACCTCCAGGTGCAACTGTAAAGTGAACAAACAAAAATTTATGGTTCTAAAAATATTTTATGAATTATGTGTTACCTTTCATATCTAAGGATTCCTCAGCTAACCCAGGTTATTCTTGAGAAGCAAATCAACTAAGAATGGGCATCAATAAGCTTGAACAGCAAACATAAAACTAAACCAATAAAGCCACGCTTTCATGAATGAAAGTAATCTGTGTATTGAAGTAATCTGTGTTTGCAATGACAAATGCTTAACGAGCATCATGAATTTATATATATATATATCATTGAAATATCATAATGGATCAGATAGATGGAACAGACATTTTAAAGGGAAAACATATGTCCAATTTTGAAGATTTATTATTATGAGAAATAAGCAGGAAAATTAATTAGGGGTGATGTCAAGATTTTTAACTTGGGTGAGAGTATTGGGAAAGTTGGAAAAGCATCCTGTGTCAGAAAAGAGACATTTTATGAATTTAGATGGAGACATATTGAACGTAGTTGATGAGTCATTCATCATTTCATCTAGTTCCTATCAAAGCACATGAAGTCAAAGCTTGTTCTCCAAATAAATGACACTGAAACTCGGAAAATACAAGAGATATCAAATAGGAACTATTTAGTAGTCATTCAAAAGTACATAAGTATCAGGTGGCCATAAAGTCTGTATATTAATGAATATACAATAAATGTCTTAGAATTATTATGACAGTGCAGTTGATAAATTACATGATATTGTCATCATACTGCTCCTGAATGCTCATTGAATGTAAAAGTGAATGGAATGTGGTTAAAAAAAAAACAGCATGTGTGCATGACATGAACATCTAGAATATCTGTGTTGATTTCCATTAATAAGCTTTAATTTACCCAAAAATAATTTTTCACTTGTGAAAAATTAAAAATAAAAGATTCCAGAGATTTTGGCCAGCAGTATAATCCTATGAGAGATTAAAGTTGAATGTATGAACAGTGGCTAGCTTAAGAAGGGTAAAAATTTTAGAGTTATTCTATATCTGTCTCTCTCCTTCTGGCTTATTTGCATGACATAAATATATATGTAAATATTATGATACCAATATCCAAGGCCAAGCGAAACATGTATCAGGAGGTCTTGTCAAAGGTGGAAATTATTACAAATGTGTGGGAGTCAGAGGCTAGGTAAGACAGAAAATGGAACAGTGTGCTAACAATTGTCAAAAGTACTGATACCAACCTAGAACTGAGCATTAAAAACAGGCAAAAAAGATACACATGACAACCCTTTAATGTATGTTCTGTAATCCACAATCTGGAAGGGAAGAAAAAGAGAAAGAGATAGAGAGAAAGGGAAAGAAATAAAGAACATGCCATGGAGGCGGGCTGGGGAGGGAATAGGGAACCGGGATGTTGGTGGTGGGAGATGGGCACTGGTGGAGGGATGGGTGATGAAACACTGTATGACCAAAACCCAAATATGAACATCTTTGTAATTGTATATCTCACGGTGGTCTAATAAAAAAACTTAAAAAATACAAAAAAAAATAAAAACATTAGAGTTGCTATTGAGATAGTATGGATTTCCTAAGGAAGTCAGTAGAGAGAGAGAAAATTACAGGCACCAAGGAACTGAAAAGAGAGCTAAGGATAATTTCAGAGGTGATATGAGGAGAGCCAGGACAATGTGGAATCTTCAGAGCAAGGAGCAAATGTTTTAAAGATGGAGGAGGTTGCCCAAGTGATAAAGGCACTGAGCATAATGACAAAATGGCACGTTACAGAGATTAGGGTGCTTATGCAATAGCTTCTAACACTTGTAGGTGGTGGTGAACAGAATTCAGCTTTGGAGAGAGTGCATAATGAGAAAGTAGAAACATAGATTGTCATTTATATAAGTTTGGTAGTGAGTGGAAGATGAAAACTAGAACACAGGCTTTAGAAGCATCTGATAATTTATCTTTTTATCTTTGTTACTCTAGGGAAGGGTGTGTGTGTGTGTGTGTGTGTGTGTGTGTGTGTGTGTGTGTGTGTGCAAACAAAGCCAGTGAAATAGAAGAGATGCAGTATTGGAAAAAGAATAGCACACATTAAAGTCACGTACCCTAGGGGCTGGAGCGATAGCCCAGCCGGTGGGGCGTTGCACGCAGCCGGCCCACGCTGGCCCGGGTTCAATCCCGGCATCCCATATGGTCCCCCTGAGCACCGCCAGGAGTAATTCCTGAGTGCAGAGCCAGGAGTAACCCCTGAGCATCGCCGGTGTGACACAAAAAAGAAAAAAAAAAAGTCACGTACCCTAGGATTTGGCTGGAAGGAGATTTCGGGATTCTATTTCCTCTTTCAATCTTTGTCCTCTGGATTTGAAACCTGCTCAGATGTTAGAGAAGTTATATTTTTCTGAAGGACTACTAACATATTTTAGGATTATAACCGGCATAATAAATTGTATGAATATGTTCAGATCACTTTTCTTTATTGAATTTACCCATCTTTGCTTTTACTTACCTTAAAATATCTTTTGTGTTACTCTAAATCATCCTAATTAATAGTAATTGAGAAACTCCCACCTATAACACTATACATATATTTTGCAGACTTATTGCTTTCCAGTATCAATTATTAGGGATGGGAATTCATTTAATTTTAGGTTTGAGGCCACACTCAATGATTCATGTGCTTCAAGAAGAAAAAGAACAAGAGTGTGTAATAATTATTTTTAATACTTAAAATTTATTATATTTTCATAGACAGTAGCTGTTCTCATGTCACTGGAACAAACTGGGCTTAGCTGGGCTTAGATAGACCTGACACAGACTTGGGGAGATCTATGACCTCTTAGTAAATTATTTATTTACATCGATAAATAATTAAATATATTAATAATTACTACATCTATAAATAACTAAGTGTGCCTCTAAAAACCATTTGCCTCTGACACTTAAAAAATGTTGTTTTTGTCACTTTTGCAATACAAAACAAAGTATTACCCTTTTCTATGCTTTTAAAGCTACAAAAAATAAAAAATACCGTATCATTAAAATCAGTGAGTGACTGTGTTGTCATTGAAGTTTATGGACTGCACAGAGTTGCCAATGATAAGCAAATCGGTGAGGTATCTCTATAGTGTCACTGTTTGTTAAACTTTCCAAACAAGTATCCATTTGAATTAACAAGCCACTGCTAATGGTATGTTTGTTTGTTCATCTAATTAATTATTCACAGCAAACACTTTAAAGTGCTTGGGCCTAGCGATAGCATACGGGTAGGGGTTTGATGAGGAATCCCATATGTCCCCGAGCACCGCCAGGAGTAATTCCTGAGTGCAGAGCCAGGAGTAACCCCTGAGCATCGCCACCAGGTATGTCCTCAAAAAACAAACAAACAAAAAGTGTTTATAGTGTTTGTCCTATTACAGGAGACACTGAGGAAGTAAAGTATTAAACTGATTAAACTGTTAAAATTGCTGGGTTTTACTAAAAATAATACCGGAGGAACATAAAATGTCTTCAAGAACTTAGAAATAGGTTTTCTACGAACTAAATTTTCATCTAGCTTTAATTAGGCTCAGATGAAATGAACAATTACCACAAAGAGAAAGAGTAACCTGACAATGCGCTTTAGTAATCAGCCCGTCAGTTAGAATTGAAATTGTCATGGCCAGTTAGTTGTTTAACTTGTGACTCACAAGTGCCAGAGTTCCTCCCTCTTTCTCAGGTACAGTGAGACCTCACAAAGCCAGCAATTCTGAGCAAGGAGGTTCCAGCTGTGTATCCTATTGCTGGCTTCCTGCTTGGCTACAGTCTATACAGTATAGGCTGTTAAAGGTTGTTATAGATTTGAAATGATTTTTTGTTGTTGTTTTGGGGGTGCACACTGTCATGTGCAGGTACTATTCCTAATTAAGGTTTTCAATGATTTTTTGGGGTGTTATTTATTGTCTTCTCCATCTTGTTGTTATATTGATAACCAAATGTCTTACATAAGGAAGATCCCAAATGGTAGTGGCATGGGGCTCACTCAGATTGTACATGTTATTCACTCTCAATGGAAAGAACATCTCTGAATGCAGCAGTTATGTGTACCTAGGTCGAGAACTCAACATGATGTACGACCTAGCACCAGAGCTGCGCAGGAGAAAGAGAGAGCAGCGTGGAACACCTTCAAGAGCATAGAAGAAATAGCTATAAGGAAAAAGAACCTATGGCTCCAGACACATCTCTTCGACTCCACTGTTCTCCCTGCATTAACATATGCCTCAGAGACCTGCGCCCTATGAAAGAAAGCAGGATGAGAATGCTATTTGGGTCTCCCAAAGAGGAATTGAAAGAGCTAAGCTTGGAATATCATGCCTTACTCAAGTGAGAGAAGGAATTGGAGTTTTGACATCCGTGGATGATCGAGAGTCAGGGACATTGTCTCGTTTGCCAAGGCATCGAAAATCAGATGGGCTGGACATGTAATGCAATTTGGAGATGACCGCTGGACTAGAGTCATTACTGACTGGATCCCATGGTACATCAAAAGATCACGTGGCCACCCACCTACAAGATGGTCAGACTTCTTCGTCAAGACCCTAAACGAATGGTTTGAAACTCTTCGTATTCCTAGAGCAAGCAGATGCTATTGAGCTATACTGGCACGTGACAGGGACAAATGGAAACATTACTTGCACCTGCTTGAGCAAATCGATGAATAACAGGATGTCAAGTGATCAAGAGACGGGGCAGTGCCTGGGAAGGAAGTTAGGGACTCACTGTAATGCAGGTGTCCTACCACTGACTATCCTCTGGTCCCTCAAACTTTCTATTTCACCAGTTTTAGGAAGTGCGGGGTGGGGTAATTCTACCAGCTGAAGAAAGAGGACATGGATAAACTATTTCTTAAAAATTAATCCTTTGAAAGTGTTAAACATTTTGGTATAGTTTTGAAAACATACAGTTTTTCAGATTTGACTATCTCTGAAATATGATGTATCTTAGAATCAATCAATTACTTCTGAGAGTAAATAAAATACAATATTTTGGGGGTTGGAAAGTGAGTGAAGATAGATTCTTTCTTAAACAGCATGGTTTGCATGTGAACAACCCAGTTTGATGTCAAGCATAATATGGCTGCTGAGGATCTCTTTATGTAGCCTTAGAAGCCCTTGGCATCACCATGGTGGTCCAGTTAACCCTGGGCAACACAGGGCCTCAGCAGCACTGTGCCCTCAGGTCCTCACTTTGACCTACTACAGGTTAGCAAAGAATTGCTGTGAGGGACCCCCCAGGCCTCTTGGAACACTGCTGGTAGCACCTGTCCCCATTGTCTATATAGTACATAACTACTTTTGAATATCAGTCAATTTTTAGTTGCCTAAAAATGGTTACAGAAGGAGCTAAGCTTAGGTAGTGAGAACGACTACAACTGTTGAGGTCTCCCATTATTAATGATTATTCCTCCATTTGCACCCCTCCACTACTGCCCCTCCGTAATCGTTCCTGTGCACCCATGCATGTTTACTTAACCACAAATGAATAAAAGGAGTAAAAAGTCATAGTAGAAATAGGTCTACTTTTGATTAAAAATGATAAAATTTTAAACATTTATTATTTTTTTCCCCACAGATCCTAAATTCCTGGGACCTATGGGTGTACTCCTAAGCTTAGATAAAATGATCTTTGATCTAAATTTGAAAGGTTTCTTAACCCTTTCAAAATCATATTGCAATATACCTTGCTAATTTTTTCTTTCTTGCTACTTTTTCGGAAGTAGAACTGACTTCAGAAAAAAAAATTGTCTCATGTGTTTGGGCTGTTTCCAAAAGGTTTAGTTTAGTTCCTGAAGTACCAGTTAATTTATTCTTTATCATTAGCCTCACTCTTCATGTGAATGACACAATTTAAAATAGTATCTCTGGGTATGGCTATAGTAAGTGCAGAGTTCAGGGATTTTGGAAATAGGAGGAGCCGATCTTATTCTTTATACAGGCCATTTCGACAGCAGTTCCTTCTTGTTTCATAAGTATATTGTTGTTGAAATGTGGATGAGTGATGATTAGAACCAATGTATGTTGATAATTAACACATTTAAGTGTTCAGAGAGCGGCATGGAATGCCTTCAAAGGCATCGAAGAAATAGCTAAAAGGACAAAGAACCTCCGGCTCCAGGCACATCTCTTCGACTCCACTGTTCTCCCTGCATTAACATACGCCTCAGAGACCTGGGCCCTACGAAAGCAGGATGAGAATGCTATTCGGTCTCCCAGAGAGGCATCGAAAGAGCTATGCTTGGAATATCACGCCTCACTCAAGTGAGAGAAGGAATCCGGAGTTCTGACCTCCGTTGCTATTCCAGAACCAGGGACGCTGGTCTCGTTTGCCAAGGCATCAAAAATCAGATGGGCTGGACATGTAATGCGATTTGGAGACAACCGCTGGACTAGAGCCGTTACCGACTGGATCCCACGGGATGTCAAAAGATCACGTGGCCGCCCACCTACAAGATGGTCAGACTTCCTTGTTAAGACCCTGAAGGAACGGTTTGAGGCTCTTCATATTCCTGAATCAACCAGATGCCATTGGGCTACATTGGCACGTGATAGGGTCCAATGGAAATGTTACTGGCGCCCGCTCGAGCAAATCGATGAATAACGGGATTCAAGTGATCAAGTGATCAAGTGAAGTGTTCAGTGGCATTAAATGTTGAATTGACATGTGTGTGGAGGGCGTGGGATGTGTTCTGTGCTTACTCCCAGTCCTGTACTCACAGATCATTCCTGGCAGAGCTCAGGAGACCACATGCAGTGATGGGGTTGAACTTAGCAGTCTGCATGTAAGACCAATGTCTTACGTCTTTACTATCTCTACAGGCTCCCAAAGCGTCAAGAATTTGATCAGGGCTTTGCTGGCTAGTTCCGCTAGTTCCTTTGTTTCACTCAGCATCAGTGAAGGTTACGAAGAAATATTTTAGCTGATGGATGGGCTGACCTAGAGTACACAGTAAAATCTAGCAGGACCTAGCAGGCGATTTGGACTAGACCTCTCAACGGGAGGAGAGCCAAGATTATAGAGGCCAAACTTTAAAATCCACACACCTAGCCCAGTTGATTGAGAGAGAGCATTTGGGCACAGCAACCATCCCAAGATTTTCTGTCTGGAATATTCATAGCTGAGGAACAACACTGACGCTGCAAATGCTCTACCAATAGAAAGTGAGTCCAAAGGTCCAGCTTGGCTCAGTTGGATTCACTCGGTCTGTGTATGTCTCCTTTTATTCTTCCATAAACTATTATAACCAAAGGAGATTTTCTGTGTCGAATGTTTGCTATTCGTTGTAGTTTCTCCTAGAACAACAAGGAATCCTGGAGTCAAAAAATCTGTTGGCATTAGATAAGGAGATTTAGGTGCAAAATAACTAAATGACCTGTCCCAAGTCCTAGATCTTGGCTGGTAGTTGAGATAATAGATGGCTCTGACTTTCCTAGGACCCACGGGAACTCTAGGTTCCTGCCCTCAGTACAGAGCATGGATTTTCGGTTTCCGCGGCGGCTGATTCCCATTTGCTTTGGTCTGTGTCATTGCAGATGACTGATCTTCCTCCAGGACCTGCCCAGGGAGGACGAGGGCAGGCGGAGAGGGACGTTCTCAGACCTCCCAGGCACCGCGCAGACCTGTGCTCCCAGAGCGGGGCAGGAACGCTCTAGGCGCCGGTGCGAAGAGCCCTAAAGCAGCTCGTCCCTCTTCGGCCTGGGACTGGGGTTGAAAGGTGGGTTGACAGCCAACCACAGTCCAGCCTTGGGACTTTCAAAGGCGGAGAGAGGGCAGTGGCGCTGGCGGGGAAAGGGCGGTGGTGGCCCGCAAGGCGGCGGCGCGCTGGCCGGGAGTGGCCGTGCGCTCCCGGGGTTCGGGCCGGCGCGGGCTCCCGCCCTCGGGGAGGAGAGGAAACCAGATGGGCGGGTTCAAGCGCTGGCGGCGGCGGCGGTCCCGGGGCCGCCAGCTCCTCCCCCGCGAGTGTGCCCGTCTGCCGTGCGGCGCGCTGAGGCAGTGCGGCGGGCGGGCGCGCCGAGGCTGCCGCCCAGCGCCCTAGCCGCGGCCATGCCCGGGCCCTAAGCGCGCCTGCTGCAGCCCGCGCCCACCAGCCCCGCAGCCCTGCAGCCCCGCGCCCGCCGCCGGCTCTTCAATGGGCAACCTGCTCGGCGGGGTCAGCTTCCGCGAGCCCACCACGGTGGAGGACTGTGACTCCACCTGGCAGACGGACTCGGAGCCCGAGCCGGAGGAGCCAAAGGCCGCCGGCGGTGGCGAGGGCGGCGGTGACGACGCCGAGGCCGCGGGGCAAGAGCCTGAGCAGCCCGCGCAGCCCGAGGAGCGCGGCGGAGGGCGGCCCCCGCGCCAGCCCCGCGCGGGACCGGGACGCCGAGGCGGCGGGCGCGGAACAGGTACGCGGCCCCGCGGTGGCCTCGGGCCAGGCCTCGGAGGAAGGACGGAGGTGGCCCGCGAGAGGAGCGGGCTCCGAGCGGCCCCTGAGCGCAGAGGCAGAGGCAGGGGCTGGGGCGGCTGCACCGTGCGCTCTGGGCCGAAGTGGCGCCCGGCGAAGCTCTGGGCCGGCGGGGTCGGGGCCGGGGGGCGGAGCGCCAGTCTTCGCTGCGGGCTTGGGGCCCATCCTGGGCGCCCCTCCACCCCCAGTAGTCCCTTCTGGCAAAAGCCAACTTGAAGGGGTGTTTTCTTGACCGCTGCAGCGCAGCTGGGTGATGTGAAGGTGGACTGGGAGGAACCTGTCTAAAAATAGTGGGTTGTGTGTGCCTTTTGGTAAAAATTACCCGGTGGGGCCACAGTTGAAGCGCGCTGAGCTTGAGCATCTCCCCATTTGTGGGGTCCACAGCCCTAGAAGTCTAGCTGGTCTGCTTGGAAAGTGCAAACCCCTCCGTGCTAGACCTCTCCAAAGAGCCCCTTCAAGGCACATGTCAAAATCTTCCTGCCACCAGAAGACTTGTTGATCCTACCGTGCATTTATTGGCCTGATGCCTTTTGGGGGAGAGGAGAGCTAAAAGGTGAATCCCCCCTTCTGAAACTTTAAAAGGAGGAACTGCAAACATGCCACTCAAGTGTGCAGAGCCCAGGGGGTCCAAGGCTTCCTGTTCTTCAACCCGGGGCATTGAGGAAGACCCTGGAGCCCCATGTTAGATGTGTCCTCAAGGTTCTTGGCTATAGAAGAGCTACCCGCTCTGTGTTACAGCCGAAGTGGTCTTGTTCGTCCTTGTGACCTTCTCTGGCTTGAAAGAAAGAGTATTGATAGGCTCTGTTCGAAGCGTGTTGTTTCCATCAACTGTAATTTTGGGGGTGAGGTTGGAGTCGCTCTTTTTCATCCCCATTTTAGAGAACATTAATAGAGAAATTTGCTCAAGATCGTCCAGGAAGGGCGTGATGTAAACTCAAATCTGTTCCCAGTGTCAGGATCCTGAACTGATAGAATTGGGCATGGCCCGCTGCCTCTTGTGTTCTGGGTTTGCTGCTCAGTCAATGGAGAAAAATGTTAGATGCCCTGACTCACCTTTCCCCCATTCTGCTTGTCTCCAGTTAAATGATCTTTCAGAAATATTTTGGATTTCAAAAACACCAGCTCAGATTCAATCCAGTGGACAAGCAATCATATAATGAAATGTTTCAGTCCCAGAAAATGGTAGACCACACCAGCTCTTCCTTTCCCCTTTATTGTTTTTTTTTTCTGCTTTTTGGGTCACACCCGGCAATGCTCAGGGGTTACTCCTGGCTCTGCACTCAGGAATCACTCCTGGCAGTGCTCAGGGGATCATATGGGATGCCGAGGATCGAACCCAGGCCGGCATAGGCCGGCATAGGCCAGCTGCATGCAAGGCAAACACCCAACCCGCTGGGCTATCGCTCCGGCCCCTATTGTGTTTTCTCATTAGTCTTGACCCCTAACTTTGTAATACGTGTAGTTTTACTTTGCTTTTTGACGACAAACCCATTTCTAAATTTACAGTTTATTCACTGGCATATATGACTTTAAAGTATGTCTCAGACTGATCACTTCTCATTATCTCCATTGGTGCCATTAAGGACAATGGGAGAGTCAAGGAAGACGGCTTTAGAAGTTAACCCAGACTTGTTTGGACTGTGGGGTGCTGAAGTCAGAGCAGAGGTGCAAGTTTAGCCTCCCCCACCACCAGTCCCACTAGCACCTGCCCCCTGAGCATGAGCTCGATAGTCAAGTGGACGTTCAGTACAGTTTATGAATAAGTCATTATTTCTTTCCATGGAGCCTCCACTCCAGGACTGGAGTGGAGTCCTGGAAACAGCATGGAAACATCCTCCACTCTAGGAAACAGCATACAAGAGAGATGGTATTCGAGTCAGGAGAAGAAAAATGGTCATCAGGGGCCGGAGCGATAGCCCAGCGGGTAGGGTGTTTGCCTTGCATGCGGCCGGCCCATGCCGGCCCGGGTTCGATCCCCGGCATCCCATATGGTCCCCCGAGCACCGCCAGGAGTGGTTCCTGAGTGCAGAGCCAGGAGAAACCCCTGAGCATTGCCGGGTGTGACCCAAAAAAGCAAAAAAAAAAAAAAAAAAAAAAAAAATAGTCATCAGAGATGATGAGGATTAAGTACTAAACCTTAGGTACTCCTCCACAAGGTGTATATGAAGGGAATGAGCCAGAATGGAAGCTGACATTGCCAGCCAATGAAATGGGAAAAGTGGGAAAGGTGAGATCTCTGAATAAGAAGGGAAGCCCAAACTGATTCAGAGCTCCTGGGAGATCATCCGAGTTGAGCTCTGAAAAATGATTTGACAAGGGGCCTGATGCTCCAGAAACAGAGCACATACAAGAGCCTGACTGAGTTTGAGCCCATATTACCATATGGAGTCCACTCCCAGCATCTGCTAGGCTGTGCTGTGCTGTGAGTGGCTCTGAAACCCCAGAACTTTAGGACATGGGGGGGTACATATTTTGAAATCCAAAAGTGATCTGGCAAGATAGATATTTGTCAATGACCTTCATCAGTACTCTGCTGATGGTATGCTGAAGGTGCTAGGCTGATGGGCGCAGGGCATGGGGAGATATGGGAAGAGATGGACTACGAGCAATTTTTGCTAATACTTATCAATAGAAAGGACAGAATTCATGACTGTAGTTGAGAGAAGGTTTGAATGGAGGATTTTTTTTGTATGCTTATTTTAAGAGTGAGACTGCCACATATTTGTTTGCTAAGGGGAATGATCCAATATAAAGAATGATTTAATAATACAGGAAATAGAAACAATATATCAAGAAATAGAATTCTGGGCTGGAGAGCTAGCTCACTAGACTGAGTGGTTGCTTTGCATGTAGGAGGCACAGATTTGATTTCTGGCACCACAGGTTCCTATATATATATATATATATATATATATATATATATATATATATATATATATATATATAGGAAGGGGGAAGGAAAAAATGGGGAAGGATGGAAGAAAGGAAGGGAAAAGGGAAGGCTAGAGAGATAGTACAGAGTACAGAAAGTAAGGCACTTGCCCTACAGCCCATATGGCCCCCCAGGCACTGTCAAGAATGATCCTGGAGCACAAAGCCAGGACTAAGCCCTGAGCATAGCTTGGTGCCTCCCCCAACCCCTCCCTCTACCAAAAAGAAACAAAAGAAAAAAGGAAGGGAAGAAAATCCTTGTCTAAGCAAGATAGGGAGCAGCTAGAGAATTAAAGAAGAACAGAAGTTGGAATAGTTGAGATGGATGCTTGTAGGTAGGTGGATTTGGATGTTTGTAGGCTGGTGGTTTTGGAGCTAGGAATGCAGTCATTTTCATGATAATTCTGGAAATATGTAGGGCATGAGTCATTATCTTCATTTCACAGACGACAAAAAGGAAGATTCAGTTAAGTGATTTGCTTAAGGCCTCACAAGTAAGTAATCACCTTAAGATTCTGCCTAAATGTCTTGGCCTGTTGACAGTCTACCAAGGCCGTATTACGATCTGTCAATTTTTAGTGGAGCTGAAATTAGATCAGTATCTATTCAGTAAGAATCTGGCCTCTGGGAATGTAGACCCTGCTCTGTTACTGCACTCTGGGTCTTGTTCAACTTCCCTAAGTCTGGGCTGCTGTGTTTTTAAGATGGAGGGAGGAAGGAATAACTGCAGCAGGTGCGCTGTAAAAATCAAATAAAAAATATACATGTAAGTGCTTTGTAAATGGAAAAGTGCTTTCTATACAAATGCAAGATGATGATTCACATGGTTGTAGATCAGGCTAAATAGATTCAGAAACTTGCTAGGCTGAGCTATTTTGAAATGTGTGGTAAGGACCAGAATTTAAGTTTTTTTTTTTTTCTCTTTGCTTATGTAACATGACAGAGTAGCTAATGTTAAACATCAGAGAATTTGGTGTTAAAGTAAGTATCTCTGTACTTGTAGTAATAGTGAGAATCACACCCCTTCAGAAATGTGTGAAAATTGCTTACAGGATGCCAGTCTGTCAACACAGATGGGGGTGGGGGTGATGGGGAAAGGAATGGGGCGAGGCTTTTACTGAATATTCAGCTTAAACGTTGTCTCCGGTTTCATCATTCTTAATTATATTTTTTATATATTTAATGTTCCACATAGTTTACACATAGAATGTAAGATAGTTTTATTGCCTTGCATTTTACTTAAAAATTACTTCTGGTACTGGGAATTTGGCTTAGAATATAAATAGCACGGCAACTTGCCATATATAAACTACTATAATCTGAAGTTCATTATGTTTAAAATTTGTTCGTTTCTGTCAGACTGTATTGCCACTGAATTAATAAGATATTTATACCTTCCTATATACATGTGGTATGCGGCAGGGTTTGTAAAGTCGATTTTGGGGGCCCAGAGAGATAGTACAATTGCCTTTATGGGGCATTTACCTTACACACAGCCAACCCATGTTTGATCCCTGGTACCACTGGTAACCATATGATCCCCAAGCACCTCCAGATGTTAATTTTTTGAGTGCAGAGCCAGGAATAACCCCTGAGCATCAATGTGTTTGACCCAAACCAAACCCCACAAAAAAAAGTTGATTTTGGGGAGTCTCTTTTCCTTTTGTCAATTCCCTTTGTCAACTTGATTTCCAAGTGCAATTAAATGTTGCAAAATTAATGACTGTTTTCTTTGGGGTAATTATTTATTTTAATATTATTTACTTTCTGAATAAATAATATCAGTTATTTATTTTAGTATTATGTAAAGTTTTCTAAATAAGTCTGTCACAAAATCACTCGGGTAGTTTTTGGTAAAATACATCAGAACTTCATTTTGTATTCTGTTTTGGTTGCATATCCATCCATAACTGAATTATTTTTGGTTTTTAATGGATAATAGTTTCACAAAATTTCTTATATCCTTAAGATAAATGTTATTAGGTTCGAATGAGGAAGACATTGCTAGTATACAATATTAAAAGGTTTTTTAAAAATAAACATTTATTATTTTAGATTTGTTCTGGAAACTTCTTGATGAAATTGTGTTTTCAATGTGTAAAGAAATTTGCTCTTTCATTTAGGGTGGTGATTCCACTGAAGCAACCACCAAACCAAAGAGAAGTTTTTATGCTGCAAGGGATCTATATAAATATCGTCACCAATACCCAGTAAGTAAGCATATAGAATATTTTATTCCCCAAATGTGAAATTTTTTCCTCCTGATTTTCTAAATTTGGGATGTTGCTGAGCAAGCATGCAAGAAGAATTCTTGGGCCTTAATAATATATTTTGGAGATTGATTTGTGATTTTTCTTAGCAGAACTTCAAAGATATCCGATATCAAAATGACTTGAGCAATCTTCGTTTTATAAGAATAAAATTCCATTTAAGCCAGATGGTGAGTAATCTGCGATTCTTGCTTAAAAAGCACATTTCACCTATGATTATGGTTTGCTGTTTACTTGATGTCCAATGTATTTCAGGGTGTTTTCAAAGATTGACTTTGCTATGCATTTCAGTATAACCCCAAATCCTAAACCTTAGAGTCGCGGGCATCCATTTGAACAGTTTCCGAATGAAAAGCTGTAAATAGCAATACCTATGCAGAAACTAATTTTAGTGGCTCTTATCTGAAAGATAGTGGGATCCATTTTGGTGAGTGAAAAAAGAGATTTAAAAGACCATAGAGTATTAGATTATGAAATTATATTAGAAGAGATCAGATTCCTCATATTAATGATGAGGTCATGAGATCTAGCAGCTTGAGTGACTGACTTGTGGCTCACATGGTTGCTGAGTTGGATCTAGCCTTAGAGCTCATTGTTTTCTCCACTGTCTAGTATCTGAAAATTACTTCGCACATAATTGTCATGTTTTATTTACAATAGAATTATCTTTCCTGTTAACTTTCAGATTCAGGGGTCAGAGAGCTAAGGCAGTTCCAGTTTAATATTCTAATATCCTGGGAAGGGAAATACAGGTATTGCAGATATCCATGACTCTGCCAAATAAACATTCATTCTCCTTCATAACTTTACAGTTGCTCTCATAAATGTTTTTCTAAATCTCTTGTGAGAGGATTATAACTGTGTTACTACATAACTTTGGTAATACACATATTTCATCGAGGCATGATGCTCTTGGTGGCTTATGGTGGCCATCCCAATTTTATCCAGGCCAAACCTGCAAAGCTAGTTTTTCTCCTAAGAACCCTTATCTTTTGAAGTGACCAGATGGTTGGTCCTGGCCCCTGCTCCTTTTTCTCAGTAGAGATTCAGCCAAATCCATGCAGTAAGTCAGTGAATGAGTGTCATGGTTTACAAAGCTTCCCAAGTGTCAGAATCATACACTATTTGGAAACTAACAGAGGGAAGAGATTTATAGACTGGGCATAATGTTGGGAGGGGAAATTCTCTATTTTGTGAGCTGAAAGATGCACTAGCTGGGAGTTAGGACTTAAGGATATTGCTGAAGTGGTAATTGTCTTTAAATAACCCAAGATTCATTTATCTTTAATCACTTTTCCAGTATCTATCGAACTCACTTGGATTTAGAAAAAAATCTGTGGACAAAAAATTCTCTAATATGGGCCGGAGTGATAGTACAATGGGTAGGGTGTTTTCCTTGCATGCAGCAGACCTGGTTCAATCCCTGGCATCCCATATTGTCCCCTGAGCACCACTAGGAGTAATTTCTCAAAACAGAGCCAGGAGTAACCCCTGAGCATTGCTGGGTGTGATGTCCCAAAGATAAAGCAAACAAAAAAAAAAACACCAAAAAAACACCTTTATGTGATTACTTGTGATAGAAACACACTCCTTTATTTACTAATTGAATTACAAGAGTGGCTGGAGCAATAGCACAGCAGATAGGGCATTTGTCTTGTACAAACCTGGCTTGGGTTCGATCCCCGGCATCCATATGGTCCCCTGAGCATCATCAGGAGTAATTCCTGAGTACAGAGCCAGTAATTATCCTTCGGCATCGCCAGTGTGACACAAAAAGGAAAAATATAAATAAATAAATGGATTATAAGATTATTAGACATTTTAGGATTTGGGATAGAGAGACTTTTGAAGAAAAATATTAGATTTTACTGATTATGATCTAATAAATTGATCCTTAGGAGGCTTTAAAATATTAAAAACATTAAATACTGAGATATGACAGTATTTAATAATAAACTACATTTGTATTTTTAATAGTGAATTTGCTGTGAAGTGATAAATTAAAGCAGTAACTTAAAGCATTGTGTTAATATTTTGTAATCCCTATCACAAATTTGTTTGAAATCTTCAAGTTGATACAGATCAGAAATTTTAGTTAAAGTCACATGTTATTCTTGTTTACTGTGTAAATTATATCAACCAACACACTTTTCCAATATCTGTTTATAAAGATACACAAGTCCTCAAATTGACTCTTGACAGTTAGCATAAGCCAGCAACAGTGTATTGTGCTAAATGGAGGAGTTTAGAGAAGAACTATATGGGAAGTTATAGAGGTAAATGGTTTCAAATGTTGGATAGAGCCAACAGTATGATTAAAACAATATTTTACCAAACACCTTTTGAGAGTAATTGACTTCTACCACCAATAGGTGATACTGGAAGAAACAAAAATGAATTATGGTTGGAAAAAATAGTATGTTATATTTTCTTTCTGTCAAATTGACTGACTAGTCAATTATGAGAACTTAAATGTGAGCAGTGGGAGAATTATTTTTAATAGAAAGATATTAGAGGTTACAAATATGGTATGGTGATAAGCCTTATTCTTCTGTAATAAGAAAGATCCATGTTCCTTGTCTAGACTTACCCTTTTATTAGTTTATTACTATAAACAGATCACATAATTTCCTCATTAGTAAAATGGAGATAAAATTGGTTTGGGAAAAGTTTGCTGAAGATTTGACTGGATGATATGTACCATGCTATGGGTCCAGTATAAAATAGGCATGTTTTCTTCAATTCTTCTCTCCTCGGTTACCTCCTTTATGCCTTTGTTTTCTCTTTCACTCGTTTAACTCTTTTCTTCTAGGGCAAGGGTTGGCAACCTTTTTCTGTGTGGACCAGACAGGAAAGTTCTGGCTTTTTGAACCATGTCATCTCTGCTACATGTGAACTGAATAATAACTCAGCTCTGCTTTGAAAGTATAAACCACATAAATGAATGTGGAATAGCTGTGTTCTAATAAAACCATACCTAATAAGACTGTGGCCTACGTGACAGGCCACAGTTTGCCTACTTCTACTCAAAATTTCTGAGATTTGAGTGTCACTGATTTTTAAAAAATTGGACTTGTTATATAACAGCATATGGCATAGGATATTTATTTCTTAAAAATAATTTGTGCTATTCTAAAATTTTGTTTTAATACAAAGATTTGGTGATCATATCTTAAAATGTCTTCAACAAAATTTTAAGGTTTATCTGGTTTATTTTCTAAATATTTATTATGTAGGTGTTTACATTGAAGAAGTTTTAAATAAGTGGAAAGGAGATTATGAAAAGCTGGAGCACAACCATACTTACATACAATGGTCAGTTATATATCATATATCTTTTGAAGCATGTTCTGTTTAACCATCTATACTTCTTTCCAAACATTAACATAAAAGTACTATATTTTCTGAAAAACAGGCTTTTCCCTTGAGAGAACAAGGTTTGAACTTCTACGCTAAAGAACTAACCACATACGAGATTGAGGTAAGGCTCATTTCATTTTGTGTGAAATTATTACTTTTGTCTACTGGTAGCTATGGAAGCATTTCAATTGACATTTCAAAAATATTTTTTTTCATAGGAATTCAAAAAACAAAAAGAAGCAATTAGAAGATTCCTCCTGGCCTATAAAATGATGCTAGAATTTTTTTGGAATAAAACTTACTGATAAAGCGGGAAATGTTGCTCGGGCAGTCAATTGGCAGGAAAGGTTTCAGCATCTGAACGAGTAAGTAAAACTTCAGTTGCTTCAGGGTTCAGAATGTTTTTTCCCGTGATTGAATTTCTCTGTGGCTAGAAAATGAACTCAGGATTTTGAACCAAAAGCTGTTCTAAAATGCATTTCAGTCAGCATCCTATATTCTAAAACACTACAAAGTCATAACAAAGGAGAAAATTCCAGGTTGAAATATGGCTCTTCAGCTCCAGAGCTATTTCTTTTCTAATGCTGACACCTTCCCACTGCTACAGTTAAAGAAAGGAAAGGCCTCTTTCCCTCTTTAGACCAGTGCCATAAAATTTATGATTATTGCTTTAGAGTTCCCTAAGTCTTCTTTAGTAGGTTATTAGCTTTTTGTGGCTAATTAGGTTCCTAATGTCATTGACTCTGACACTTTTTTAGACTATGAATGAAGCCTATGACGAAAAATCTTTTTATAAGATTGCAATGTGCTCATCCATTTGCAGAAGAAAGGGAAATGTTTAACATGAAAATTTAAACTTTCTATATTTGAGTTAAGGTAAATGTTTATTTTTGGTCAATCAAAAAAACTGGCAAAGAAAATTTAATACAATTTATTTTAAATTGATTTGCTGCATTGTTTAGTGTGGGTACTCATAACTTTTATAGATACCTATAACCAAAGTTTATTTTTCTTAGGCTTTTATTCAGATGTAAGCTGGCTTTTCTTTCATTTTTAATTAATTATTGGGTAAGTTATGAATGCTGGACTATAAAACCAACAGCTTTGAAGTATTTTTTTTTTAGCACATTATAATTAGCTGACTGGAAAAATACTAGAAGGAAGAAAATAAAGACTGAGCGAAGACATTTTTTTTCTTTGCCCCAACAAATCAGTTTTGTGTACATCAGTTAAATAAATTTTTTTGTTCTTTCATCTTGTTTTCATAAAATGGTAAAAATTTTAATGCTAACAACTTCGTTCTTCTCTATAAATTATAAGCAACACTATTAAAATGGTAACTTGTACTAAAACAGTAAAGATGGCATAAAGCTTTATGATTTTGACTGTAAAACCCATTAATTCATAACTCAAGCTATATTTGATTTATACAGGTTACTTACTGCAGAAGTATATAAGCCTCTGCCTAGGCAATGCAGGTATCTCTGGCTAAAGTTTCTAAACACTATGACATACTATCTAAAAGAGCTTTATGCAAGTAGTCTATTAACATGAGCATCAGCAAAAGACCGTCTTTGGAGCAGATTTGTATTGCCTCATCTTCCATGTCATCATGTTTATCATCTTTGAGAATCTCTTTCCCAAGCTTGTTTTTGGTTGAATGGCAATCTTGGCGAATGTTTGTAGGTGAGTGAATGATGAATGGAATGTGTTTGTTGGTCTAAATCTCCTTGGTTTTTTTTTTTCCTGTCAGCTTCCTTAATTGGTAGCTAGAAATGGAGCAGTTCTGAAAGATTTTGTTAAAATCTGTCCTCGCTTGGGCTGGGGAGGGTACTGAAACTGACAGGTCTCTACTCTGCGACACCCATTTCCCTTTCCTTTATCCAGCCCTTACCTCCTTAGCTTTTTCCCCTAGGATAGAATTTTTCCAATTTTAAAGGCAGTGAGCTAATAACATTTTGAAACTTCCAGAAAATATTTTTTCTTTCTGGTTTAATTCCCAAAACGTTATATTAGAAAGTTAAATATATGATTAATTTTTTTCAGGTTTCTTAAATATAAATCTTTTAGACATAAAAAAAAAGTACACATATATAGGCCGACCACTAAGAAGTGTTTCCAATTTGATTTATTTTTTTTGCTTTTTTGGTCACACCTAGCAGTGCTCAGGGCTTACTACTGACCCTGTATTCAGAGGTGTCTTCTCCTGGTGGGGCTCAGGGGACCATATGGGATTCCAGGGATCAAACCTAGGTCAGCTATATGCAAGACAAGTGTCATACCCACTGTATTATCAAACTGGTTCTCCAATTTTATTTTAATTGCTTTGAAATATTGAGACAAATTTAGACCCCTCTCTCACTTTTCTGTTCCTGGTTCTCACCATCTGTGTGTTTCTATTCTCCTTCCTAGTTTTCCCCCACAGCTCTGCCCTATTTATGACCTTCACCTCTGCCTGGAAGTCAGCTTCTCTTGGGCTTGTGCTGACCAACCCCAGGTTACTCGAAAGAGTTGACCTTTATTGGTACATCCATTTTCTATCATATGGAATTACCCAATTTCTTTATCATTTTGTTCTAGAATCCTGACCTTCAATTCCTTCAATACAATGTTTTATTTTTCTCTCACCTTAAGTAGTATTTTTTTTTTTCCTTTGGGGGCCATACTTAGGCCATACTCCTGACCCTGCACTAAGGAATTACTTCTGGTAATGCTTGGAGGACCACGTGGAATTCAGGGTGTTGAACCTGGGTCTGCTGTGTGCAAAGCAAACACCTAACCAGCTGTACTATCGCTCTAGTCCCTTAAGTAGATATTTAAGTTGGTGAATACATAGGTTCAGATAAACATATACAGAAATTTTCACTTGACTGTTTATCTTGTCCCAGATATGTGGAATTGAGTTGGGTACAATTATAGTATTGTTTGTCTGCTCTACTTTTTCATACATTTCTTTCTCATGGGTTTATAATATTATAACCTAAGACTTTCATCACTAAGTTTTTAAAGTTTACAAACCTCATTCATAATAATCTACCTACTAGGTTAGTTCAGCTGTTCATGGTACATTGTCTTAATGATATTCAAACTTGTATTATATTAAAAAACTCATTTCCTGTGAAAAACTACAGATTCATAAAGCTGAAATATAACTACTATATTTTACCCTTGCATTCAAGAGTTTAATAGTAAGTAATATTTTTGTTTACATTTTTATGGAAATGATTAAAATTTTTATTACAGTATAAGACAGTGGAAGTACCCTTCACTCCTTAAATAATTCCTTCTTCATCTTTTCCAAATAATTTACTGGTTATTCCTAAATGATATAACCAGTCACTGTTGAAAGTTAGGACAAGTATATGCAATGCATATAAGGTTCTGTGCCTGATGTATAAAAGAAATCTTTGAAATGTGTAGATAAGTCATGATTATGAAAGTTTGAGATAGGATGGCAACTTGGGTAAAAATATAACTGGAGTAACTTGATAATGTACATGATTAAAACATATAGGTGGAAATTCTTTTCGGATGATCTGGGAATGTGTATTTGGCTGAGTTGGGTAGTAAAAGGTAGATTATGGGTTGTGGAAAAATAAATCTTGAAATCTGATAATTTAGTTTACGAAAGAGAAGAAAGACACTAATACAAGTGGGAGGTGGGTGGAGTGAGTGAAGGGGAGCAGTCATCTTTGAAATCTGCCATTAGAAGCAAAATGTAAAATTTTATAATATGAGAAGAGAAGATGCCAGAGATGAAAGAGAACCGTGATTCTAAGATGGGGTGCGTATACTCTGGTTTCTCTTCAGATCGCATAAATCTTTCGCCTTTTACTAAGATGGGGCGTACATATATGCTAGTTTTAATATTAAAGCTTTAAATAACAACAGCAGTGATATTCATGTTAAATAGTATCTAAGACATATGCTGTCCTATGTGCCCTGAGTGTAGGTTTTATTATTCACTACAGTTCAGTGTGGTGAGGGCTATTTTTCTCTTGGTATGGATGAAGATCGTGATCCTTAGTACACACTGTTTCACACAGCTCTATTCTCTTTAAGTGAAAAATCAAAGTATGAATCACAGCTTAAGTTAAAGGCTTTTACAAAAGACTTTCAAGCTTATTTGGACTATAACCTCCCCTTTTCACAGAGGGAAAATAAGGTCACTTAGTGCCACCCAGGAAATCTACTTTGTTTTACACAAACAGAAAATGCTCCTCAGTTGCACATCATGCTACTGCTGCCTGCTGTCTTTACAGTAACACCGGGTGGTGTCAAACACTTTGGGGAACATTGCTCTTACTTACTCACCTGTGCTTACCAAGGCAGTTTTGCATTCTTCGTCAAAAATTCCCACAAGGTACATAGTATTTGCCTCTTTACTGACAAATTGGCAAATTTGGAGCCTTTGGCTTTCCCCCTTCCTATTGTGAATTGTGTCCTTTGATAGGAAGTGTGCACTACATATTCAGCGTTGGTAATCTGTTATGGGCCCCATACACTGTTGAGCTCACCCATCCTTCGATAGTTTACACAGTATTTCAGGATCCATGGGAAGAAACATTTAGATCTAAATATAAAAGAATTCAATAGGAATTTATAATATGCAATTGCATGGCTCCCATAGCTTGACAGTGCATTGAGTAAAAGTATATAATACCTCCTATTTTTTTCTTCTTAACAGCATCTAGCACAACGTTTAGAAAAGTAATTTCAAGGTATATTTCCATGGTTTATAACTGCTGAAAAGGGTTTTCTGATAGTTTTCAATCCCCTCTTTCCTATCCCTCTTATTTTGTTCAATCCTCTCTTCCAGATCCCAGCACAACTATTTAAGAATCACCCGTATTCTTAAAAGCCTTGGTGAGCTCGGATATGAAAGTTTTAAATCTCCTCTTGTAAAATTTATTCTCCACGAAGCTCTTGTAGAAAATACTATTCCCAATATTAAACAGAGTGCTCTGGAGTATTTTGTTTATACAATTAGAGACAGAAGAGAAAAGGAGAAAACTCCTACGCTTTGCTCAGAAACACTACACACCTTCAGAGAATTTTATCTGGGGACCACCACGGAAAGAACAGTCCGAGGGAAACAAGGCTCAGAAAACGCCTTCCCCTCCCACTTCTGGTCATAGCACCCAAACCTCTATGCACAAAAAATCCAAAGACTCCAAAAATTCCTGCTCTACAGATCATGCAAATAGCAAAACAGCTGAAGAAAAACCAGTGACACCTCGAGAGCCTGAAGAAGAGACAGACAGGCTCAGCACAGAGGCCAGCAGTGACGCTGCCAGCCCAAGAAACACAGAGGACACAGAGAAGGACGTTAATGCTGAGAATGTAAGTTCTCAACCTGAGATAACACTGAATACCCCCCAGAGAAAAAGGAGAGTACATCTCCTGACAATGATGAAGAAGGTGACGATCATAACAAAGACTGTGAAAATCCTGGAAATGCAGGTTCCCATGATGATGTACAGTTACAGTGAATTATTTGAAAGCTCACATACCAATTTAGGTAAGGGAGGAAACAAACAATTGTATTCTTCTAAGAAACAGGTCAGTTTTCAGGTTTTAGCCATGTTTTCTATATCAGTTGTGTTTTTTTTGTTCATTTGTTTTTTTTAATTTTGGATTACAATGAATTTAACAGGTTTCAAAACAAACCCCAATAAATGATTATGTTCTGCAACACTTTTAGGATGTGAGTTTTGAAATTCTGTACACAACAGTTACTTTGAACATATATGAAATAATCATATATCATTTACAATATTATAAAACATTTGAGAGATTACAGTTCATATGAAGAAAATCAAAGTGGTGATTTTATTGGTTTGCCAAATGTCTATCTGGTTTATACATTCACTTTGCTTGTTTGTTTTTTGAGTCATATGCAGTAGTGCTCAGGGTTTATTCCTGACTCTGCACTCAAGAATCACTCCTGGTAGACTCTGGGGACCATATGGGGTACCGGGACCAAACCCCGTTGGCTATATGGATTCAATTTTTTAGTTGAAGAATTTGCTCTACCCAAATGAATTCAGAATGAAATTTGCCCCTTTTTCACACCTCGACACCTTTACTTTTAAATTTTGATAAATTTTGATAAATTTTGGGAAGTTATGAATAATCTCCCCAACTTGTTTTTCAGCCTCACTCTGATTTCCTCTTTTCCCTTTCTCCATGCTTTCGCTAATTCCACCATCTTTGTTAGGAAGCATGTGCTTCCTTAATGTACAATCACATAATCAATATTCAAATATAAATGGAATACGGAGGGTTTTTCAGTCCTGGGATTTTAAGAATTTGCTTTGTTTAAAATGGTAAAGAAGATTTTCTCAAGGTCTTTTAAAATATGCTTTGATTCAAAAGTTTAAGAAATTTCCTTATTATGTCTTTTTCCATATTAACAGTGCTTCGTACTTACTTCTAAGTGCAACAGATTATAGAATTAAAAAGGAAGAAAGAATTATTTATTTTTAAAAGGTATGCCTTTTGAAGTGGCAGTAAGGCAGTGATCCCTAAAACAATTTATATCTCAGTGTTATATGTATTATAAAAAGTATGCAACTATGACTCAATGCATCATGTATCATTTGTAAAAAATTAATGCATCTCTAAGTTGTAAACCTTGAAATTGAGGACAGATTTGAAATTGTATATGCTCAGTATTAGTAAGCTTTGTGTTAATATTAAGAGAAAAAGTAATTTCCTCTTTTATTATTATTATGAACTGGAAAATGATCAAACAGTGGTTAAGAACTTCAAAGTATACATACAGATATAACTAAATTAGCTAATAGAAATTTTTTCACTTATTTAGAAAAGAATTGGCTTTGAATATCTCTTAGGCCTTTAAGAAAAAATTCTATTGCCTTTAATCTCCAGAGAATTTTTGTTGTGTCCTATTTTTTAATCACATCATCTCACCTGCTATTATTTTTATTGATCCACATTTTCTAAAAAATAAATATTATGTCCTTAGAAATAAGATTTTATTGCTTTGAAGTTCACATGCTCAGTCTCAAGTTTATGTGAATGTTAATGTAATTGTCATCTTGTATATAATTCTTCAAATATAGAACATTTCTTCATTTTCAGTTGCCATAATATGCCTTTTTTTTGCTTTCTACTGTTTTGTGAAGTGACTATTAGTAGGTGGAGAAACAATTCTGCTTTTACGCTTTGGTTTCATTGGACCCTCTATTGTGCTTATGACAGCAATGTGCCCACTTAACTCATTCATTTTCCAGGATTAGGGGAGCAAAGTAGGCTGTTACATAAGGTTAAGTTATAAGATGAGTTTATTTCAAAATCTTATACATTTCTTCATGTATGATAACATGTTTAGATTAATTTCTAGTTGAATATTACAAACATATGACCAGATAAAATATAAACAGTGGCCAGATACTTAAATAAGTGGATATATTCTGAAATACTTAAAATTGTAGTATATTAGAGTCCTTAGTAGTAAAAAACACTTCATTCGACATTAGCAGTTCCTAATAGAATATTATTCCTAATTAGGTGTTTAATTAGATTGTGCCATTTAATTTGAGAATATTTAATCTCAATTTGAAAACTGCCTGGCTTCCACCATAAATAGTGGCCTTTTTCAACCATTCTGTTTTTTAAACGCTTACTTACATGTGATGGTATGTTTTTTACATCTAAACTGTAAATAACTCATGAGATAATTATTCCATAGAGAACAAGAAAGAAATACCATTCATTTTGCAAATAGAAATTGACTGTCTAGATTTTTTTTCTATTAAGAATACTTTGTATATTTAATATGATCTATAGATATGTACGTCTATGTGTCATAGATATGAGACAGTTCCCTGGTTTTACTCTAATATTTTGTATTTTTAAAAATACATATGCTTGCAGAAATTTACTGAGAAGCTGTTGTTAAAATGCGGTAAAGCATGGCCAAATAACTATACATACTGAATCTTTGTAAATGTATAGATTTTATTGTTGTACCAATCGTAAACTGCAAGTATATGAGAGATTGGCTATTGATAAATACAAACTTGCACTTCACAGAAAGTAGATGTTTTTCTGCTTGGTTAGTCTACAGTTCTAATTTTTGGTTTTCATACATTTAAGGAATAATACATGTGAAAATATTTTGAGATACTATAAACTTAAAATAATTATAAAGACAAAAACTTCTGTATAGTGGATAAAAAGTTCATAACACTAACACTGTACCATTGTACATTATCAGACTTAACCTCATAAGAAACTCACAGAATAATGATAAAAGTGAAATATCCATTTCTGATTTTAAATCAAGTTCAACTTCAGTCTTAAAATTTTTGTATAGTTTTCTGTTTAATTTATATTTTGAAACTATTTTTTCAGCTTTAAAGAGTAAACTCAGGATTCCTAAAGAAATTCTAAGATTTAAAATTATATATTAAAATTTTAAACATGAAAAATTGCCATATTACCTGAAATAGTTATTATATTTTATATTTTGTCATAAAATTATCTATTTTGCTTCTATATTTGTACTTTAATTTGAGAGAAAGTAGGATCTGCGAAAAGGGAAAAAGTAAAGTATTACACTTGAGTTAGTTACTTTAAAAACATTGTAGCAAATAAATTTCCATATTGAGTGGTCAAAAATTAGTTGAAGTATGTAGTTAGTGACTTTACTCAATTGTTTAAAGTTCACTCTCCATAGACTAGAGATAGTAAAGGGTTAAGTCTCTTGCCTTGTTCTGTTCAATCCCTAGCATCATATATGGTCCTCCAAGCACAACCTGGAGTGACCCCTGAGCACTGCTACCTGTGGTCAAAACCTTTCCACCCTCCCACCCCCAGAAAGCTAACTCTTCAGAGTACAAAGTAGATTTCTGGTTGAGGTTCTGATGAACTAACTACATCAAGCAAGTGGTTTTCTTCTTATAATTGAGGCTCTTCTAAAATATTTATTATATTTATAATTATAATTGAGGCTCTTCTAAAATACATATTTAATGAGAAAAAGAACACTCTTGATTATGTTTGATTATAATTATATTTATGGATCTTTCTACTTATGGTGAGTGGAGTTCCTTTTCATAGTAATGGTTTTGAAGATTTTTATGTTTTCTATGTAGCAAATTCCTCTTTTTTTTTCTTGGATTATATGTGTGAAAGTTAGGCTGACTTGGATTGCTAGACGCAGTTGGTAGGGAAGATGAGATGGATTATGTAGGATCTCGAAATTTGGATGTGCATGTACCCAATTTCAAGTTCGGATTCCGTACTGCTTATTACATGAACAGATTGGTGTGGGTAATCGCTAAGGTGACAGTGAGCACTGCCCTGCCTCCTTCTCTAGTCTAGTTTCCCGGCCCACCCAGCAGATTGTGTTTGGGGACAGATTGTGTTTTTCAAAATTCCCTTATTACTGAAGCTAATATTATAAATGTGAGTGCCTGGAGGTGCCTTAACCAATGTATATGGTTTTTATTCATAAGTTTAAGTTTATACTCTCATAAGATCTCGTCATAAGGAAATTTCAAACCACAGCTATCAGTTGTTTTAATGAATTTACTTTGGTGCTTTTCATTTTGGAAACATTTTATTTGTGACAGTAGAATCAGTTCATAGAAAAGTGTACTTGCTACAAGTTTTAATGATGTGTTATATTTAACAAACACTATTTAAAATTTATAAAACTGTTATTTGCTCTTTATGATTTTTATTTTTGCTTCATATTGTGATTTTTATCTTAAACTTTTAAAATTACAAGTAATATTAATAAGTTTCATTGATTTTTAGCTGGAACTAAAATTTAAAGAAAATATTTAAATAATTCTAGTAGATGATTAGAGCAATCTGAAATTTATTTAAAAGACTTTTGTGTGTAGTTTTAGTATGAACATGAAAGTACTGTTCTTGCTTTTTCCCCCAGATAAAAACATTCTTTGTCATCTACTTCTCTTTTTTTCTGTGCATTTACTGTTTGTTTAGGGAAATAATTTCTTAATATGCATTTTTTTCTTGGATTAAAGTTTTCATATGGAGGATACAATTAGCTGTTTGTTTAATGGCCTAAGCTCTATCTGGCAGTAAAAGAAAGAGGAAATTGCCCAAGAATCAAGGTGGGCTTCTTGAAGGGCGTAGCAGTGACTCCTCAGAGCTTCCTAGTGATAATGAGAGTGTTGGTCCCCATTAACTTGGACTTCTGGGGTGGACAGGCCATGTTGACCTCAATGCACAGTTTTAGTGGGATCAATTTGCATAAAATATTGATTACTATTTATTGAGCACCTTTTAGTAGTTTATGAAATTCTGAGTAATTGGGCAGCACCTTTGTGAATTATAACTGGACCTTTCTACTTATCCTGGGAATGATATTAAAATACCAACTCTATCTCCTTCCTCTCTGGTTCTTTTGGATTTGTTTTTCATAGTTGTATGCTAAAAAATCTTTGAAAAGTGATTTACACAATTTAAAAATGAAATGAGGAGGGAAAATATATCAATGGTTACTTGTTATGTTAAAGACCTGTTTAAAAAAGTCAGAAACCTTATACAATATATTTATGCCATGAAGTTACAATTTTTAATTACAATGAAGATTATGGAACAAATTATATTAAATGCAAAGATCATATGATAAACTTTGGTAAGAAAAATTTAAACTTTGTACACAGTAGTCAAGTGCGCACTTATTTTCAGTGCAGATGAACTGAGTTTCATCTGAAGAAAGTAAAATACAATAAAATAAAAGGTGAAGACTTTTCTGGACCAGAGTAACAGTATAGTGGGTACTGTCTGACTTGCATGTGAGCCTCCCAGGTTCAATCCCCATCATCCCATATGTTCCCCTGAGCACCACCAGGAGTAATTCCTGAGTGCAGAACCAGGAGAAACCTCTGATGCATCACAGGATGTGATCCAAAAAAGATATGTGTGTATGTAGTGCATACATACTTGCACACATAGGTGAGCCAAATGTGTATATATGTATGTATTTATTTATTTACATATATATGTATATAGTGTCTGTGTGTATACATACATACACACACAAGTGAAGAATTTTAGCAAGAAGCCCACTACAGAAATAAAGATCTAAATAATTATGGGTTGTTGGAAACTGATGAAGGAGCTGCTACAGCTTTGTAGGGGTATGATTATGAATCAGCGATTGTAAGGAAAGGCAATTATAATCAGTAGTCTCACTCCTATCATGAATATTGCCTACCCAACAGTGAAACCTTTCCATAAACTGATGGAAGTCATCAAATAATCAGGCACCAAGTTTAATTCTTTGGCTATCATGTACCAGTATTTGGTGGTTTTATAACAAGAATCCAAATTGTGGGACTAGTTAAAACGATAAGAAGATGAGGTGGTACTCGTTTCTAAGACAGGTGACCAGCTCACAAACCCTCAAACACTGACAGTGTGTGTGCCTTCACTATGAAAAGAAACAAGAGGATAATTTTAGGGTCTCAAATAAGCTTTTTTTTTTCCTTTTTAAAAAAAGGGGGAATTTTACTTGTTTCCCTAAGTTAGACATGGAATCTTCTTAAGAAGAGAGATCGCAGACTGGATTTATTTACTATGTAATTTTGAAATAATATTGTCATCCATTTTTTGACGTATTTCAGGAAAATAGGTATGATTCTTAAAGCTGTTTCATTTCCCACTTAACTGCTGACCCTCAGCGGGTCTTCTCTGTGCTCGATGTTGTACTGCAGTTGAACTACAGAATGCTGTGCATGTCTGTTTGTACCAATACCATGTGTATGTGGTAGGAGTGTAACCAGTTTCTGGATCTGTATGGTACTATGAAATACTTATTTTATAATTCTGTAACTGTATGGCAGTGTTTTGCCAAAAAATGTTTAAAGAGCAATAGTTTTTGTTGCCTACTGCTGTATTTTAAAATATTGTTTTTAAATTGATATATTTAGAGTTTCATTAGAGAAATTATTTTTAATAACAATCACCAAATATACACACTGTAAAATTAATAAAATCCACTTTTGTCTTGGTTAGCATTTTAACATTGTGTTAAAGTACATATGCATGATTAATTATGGCTTTGCATGATTAAAATATTTTTTAAGAGGTGGAACAAATGACTTGCTGTTTTCCTATTACTAGCCATGGATTTTTATGACTACCATTATAAAGAATATATAGAATTATACAGAATTAACATTATTTACTTTTTGAGTGCTAGAGATTGAACCTTGTGCCTCATACATGGAAGGCACATGCTCAGATACTGAAACACACCCATGCTTTCTCTTTTAAATATTTATTTTATTTTGAAAGATAAACTATTAATTAAGCTTTTATTTTTGGTAAAGTTTTGGAGGACCAATTAAATGTGTAAATATTTGAACTTTTACATTTTACTTTATCTCAAAATTTGAATGTGTAAAAGATGACTGAAAATGAATAATGCATAATAAAAACATAATGTTTTTATTATGACTAGTTTTTCTGAGTCAAATTGTTATTAAAAATACAGAGGTAAAATGAGAAGGTTAACATAGATATCACAGGTCAGTGGATAAAGATGAATATAAAATCTGTTATATATGGCCAACCAGTATAACACTTGAGCTTTGCTGCATTGATCTGTATAGACAGGAAAAGAGATTATGAAAGAACTAACTGTGAATAGTAGTCAAGTCAGACTGTGCATAGTTGAGAATATAAAAAAAAGTGGAGGAAATATCCACACGAATAGATGAGCATGATTTTTTTTTTTTTTTTTTTTTGGGTCACACCCGGCAATGCTCAGGGGTTACTCCTGGCTCTGCACTCAGGAATTACTCCTGGCGGTGCTCGGGGGACCATATGGGATGCTGGGATGGAACCCAGGCCGGCACAGGCTGGCCGTGTGCAAGGCAAACGCCCTACCCGCTGGGCTATCGCTCCAGCCCCAGGTGAGCATGATTTTAGCTGTAACCATTTGGAAGAACTGTTTTGTAGAGAGAAATCTGCATAGGAGCAATTACAAGGAAAGAATGGAGATAATCTGGTAATAGAAAATAGATTTTTTTTCCTCCACAGTTCAATGTATAAAGTCAATGTGAAATCTTAAGACAATGAAGAATATCAGTAAAGTGAAAAATGCAGCCTTAAGACTGCATTTCCTTAAGAATGGAAAATTGAATATGGGAGAAAATGTGGACATGTTTATTACTTTAAGGCTCAAGTGGATGCAATGCAGGCAAGCTGGTGCTCCAGTGATGAAAGAAAATGCTCCAGGATCCAACCCGGATAAAAATTATGATGGGAGTATGTTTTCATGTGGGTAATTTTTGGTTTGGTAATTATGGCTGACTAAGGAGAGTGATAATACAGGGAACATTTAAAGATTACCTTGCCCTTACCTAGGAATATGTAGTTGAAAGTGTTTTTTCAAACAGGTTACAAAGGGAGAGATTAAAAAATCCAGCATGGATTTTAGTTAACCATTTAGGAAGACTGAGTTAATTAATTTTTTCTATAATAGTTGGTATTCTATTTTTGTAACAGTGAATATTCAACACTAATACAGAATTTGAAGTGGTTCTATTGTTAAATGATGAATTTTTATCTACTCTCAGCTTTGCAAAGGAAGAAACTAGTGAGATAAACAAAAAAGTTGAAGATGAGATGAACCAGATCAGATCTGACTGCTCTCCTTACAACACTGAGGTTGTCTAAGATCTTTGAATGGATGATTTACTGTCATGAAAAGAGAAGTTCAAGATAAAGCCCTGAAAGGATATAAATAAGAGCAAAGAGGCATTTTGTTCTAATGGAAGAGAGGTGACTTTGAGGCTCTAAAGGAGTCAACTAACACCACCATCACTGTAATTCACTTTAGATATGTCATGTAAAGTCTCAGGGTGTCTGGTCTCTCGTTGGAAATATCTACTTGTTAGTTCCTGAAAGGAGTAGAGCGCAGATGTTATGCCATAGCCCTTTATAGTAACTACTAGTGTTCTAGAAACAAAGGAGATGTTTCTTTACAAAAGACGTTATGTGGTGTCTGTCTCAGTGGAACTTTATCCTATTTTCAACAGTTTTATAGACTGAAACAAACATCTTAATCTTTACTTGAAATGGCAATGAAATTTTTATTGTAAAAGGCCACCAGATATGTGATAGATTTTATATTGGTATCAGACAAAAATTTTCCCTCATCATGAATATAATGAATATTACAAAATAGCCCTTTTTTGCTTAATAATTTTTGAAGTGGTTTCCCTTCTCTGCCAGCAAAGAACTGGAGTGTGAGATGGATCTCAAGCCATCTTTTTTTTTTTTTTTTGCTTTTTGGGTCACATTCAGCAGTGCTAAGCAGTTACTCCTGGCTCCAGGCTATGGGATGCCGGGAATCAAACCCTGGTCAGCCGCATGCAAGGCAAACTTCCTGCTCACTGTGCTATAACTCCGGCCCCAGATCTCAAGTCTTTGATCAGGATCAGGAAATCATCTTAAATACTTTTTAGGACACTATTGGCATATTTGGGGGGTCACTATTGTGAGAGTAACATCCAGCAGTGCTTTGCAGGAACTATGTTCTGACGTGGGTGAAGCCGATGCATGCAAGGCCTGTGCTCTATTTGAACCACATCCTGGCCTGGATAGTATCAGCATTAATTCTTATTGAAAGTAGGAAATTTTTATTTTAAACCCTTATTATTCATATATTAGTGGAAGGTCACCTGACACTAACATTATTTTTAAATGTGAATGTAATTAATGCTAGGGTAAATTGACCTTATCACTATTCTTTTCTTTTCTTTTTAGAGGGGGATATTCTTGGAAGGGGTCTCCAACACAGTACTCAGGTACATGGCTGCTAATTCCTAGGACTCCATGATACAGCACTGCTTAGGTCTACTAGTGCTGGGACCCACCAAGGCTACCCCAGTGGTTCTCAGAGACTATCAGGACTTTCCCTAGCTGTTCTCAAGTGGGGCAGGGAATGCAGTGACAGGGATCAAATTTGGGTCCTTTCATACATAAGGCAAATGCTCCTGACCCTCAAGATATCTTCACAGTCAGCTAGTTTGTTATAACCAGAACTAGAAATAATACTGTGCTAAATAAATTTTTGTCTGTCAGAGTTGTAAACTGTAGGTATCCACATAATATGAAATTAAAAACACTGGTGTTACCAGAGGTCTTGGGTCACCTACTTGTTTGATGATTTATACTTTCAGAGTGTCATACATAAAAGATGAAATAAATTCTCTTTCATTTAATGAAATTAAGCATTTAAAAATTTTTACTAACATTCATTACAGTTGGTTTAGCATTATTTTATATGTTTCAGTGTTCACCGTCTGCCCACTCGTGGGTCCCCAGTGTTCACAATAAGGAAAATGATAGATTTTATAATTGGTGGTCTGGCTCTTAATTTATGAATAATGAAGATGAGGTATGGAGAGTTCAATCATGTTACTTTCCTCCCTAAAAAGCTGCAGGTGCAAAAGCTTGAGATGAAATTCAAGCCACCTGGCTCTATAGTCAATATGTTTAACTCTGTGAACACACTTTAATAATCAGAATTGATTCAAAAGCATCTGCTTCCCAGGTGGGCTGACCTATGTTACAGTATTAATCCAAGGTCAGAATCCTCTTCTGGGAAGGAGACTTTTTTCACTACACAAAGATTTGCCACTGAACAGTGTTTATATTTAGCAGGTTCTAAAGCGCGTCCAAATATTTCAAAGCAAATCCAAACTTTTCCATTTGGAAAAAAACTACTGGAGCTAGGGAGTTCTCTCAAGGATCAGGCACATGCCTTAAATGTACAAGGACCCGAGGTTGATTCCCAGCACTGCATGGTCGCTGAGCCCTATGGGTGAGAACCTGGTGAGTACTGAACTGTGGGACCCAGTTGATCAAGTACTACTAGGAGTGACTCTGCAGCTTCCTTAGCACTGCTAGGAAGGCCTAAGGAAAAGAAACAAAACCACCGTGGCTCTAGGGTCATAAGCAATAATCCAGTGGGCAATGCATTTGCTGACCCAGGTTCAATCTCTGGCAATCTCCGACACCCCATATAATCTCCTGAGCCCCACTGCGAGTAGCCCCTGAACTCAGAGCCAGGAGTAAGTCACGAGGACTGCTGAGTGTGGTCCAGCAATCAAAACCAAAACAAAACAAAACATGGGGGCTCTAAAAACAGACTGTGAATAGTCTTCTCAGACCAAATACCTTTCTTGTAAGTAGTAGTTCCTCTCCATCTTGTTTCTGGGGTAGTTTGGAGGCTGCTTTAAACATGGTTAGTGTACTGACACTGAACAGTTTCATTCTCATTGAATGACAACACTTGGTCCCCAAACTGGAAAGCAAACAGTTATACTTGAATTTTCACTGATGAATATATCCAATTTGATAACAAATTCTGTTGCCTCAGTTACCCCCTCACTTGTACCACCATTTTGTCAATAGATTAAACCAATCAAACAAACAATGGGGCTTAAGAGATAGTCTAGGAGGTAAAATACTTGCTTTGCATACTGCTGTGGCTGCAGTAATGCTTGTTCCAATCCCTGGCACTAAAATACGCCTCCCAGAGCACTGCCTGGGGTCATTCCTAACACAGCCTCAATAAACCCTGATCAGACGTGAATGTAGCTCAACACCCACCCTAACCCTCCCACCAAAATAATCTGGGCAGTTTTTCCTTTGTCTTCAGAAAAAAATTTAGCTTGCCAGGATTAGAAGTTTATTTTAATTAGGGTGCCTAACAGTGTGACTCATTAACACTTAATAGATATTGAGTGAAATAAAGCCACATTTAGCTGTTATGTCTTGAAACACAAACACAGACATATATGTGTTTATTTGTATCTGAAATAAAATGTCTTTTTCAGGATAAAGAGTCCTTTATAGGAAAATACAGATTTAATTCAAAATAGTTCATCATAATTTAATGCCTTGTTTAACAAACTTAGATTAGTTTCATCCCTCAGTCTTAGGTCATTTATTAATAAATGTCATAACTGGGCTTTAAATTGGTTGAATAGAAGCTTCAATTTCATGGTTTAAGGGGAAAAGGAGAGAGAGAGAGAGAGAGAGAGAGAGAGAGAGAGAGAGAGAGAGAGAGAGAGAGATGGCCAGTTTGTACCAGTTGGCTTAAAATGTTAAATACGATGATCTAAGTCTAAGATCATATTCAGTGGATCAATGAAGTACCTGTTTCAGTGCTTTGCTGTAGCGAATTATATGCATGGAAATAAACAAGAGGAAGCAGGAAATGAAAAGCATTTTGTAAGAAAAGCATCTGGAACATTTGGCACAATAAAGACAATTCCCTTGGCAGTTCACAGCGGAACTGCTTTCTTCCCTCTGGCTTTCTACTTTAGACACAAACTCTGACAGTAAAAGCCCCACACTTTAAGAAATGCTTTTAATGTTTAATTTTCAGATTATATTGCCTCTTTGATATAAACTTTTATTTTTCCTACATTTTGACAACTAAACTGAAAATGAAAAGTTCACCTATCTCAAGGCCTTGTTAAGTGGAAACCCTGTGGAAGTGCTCCTGGATGAAAATAAATGGTCACCTAACTACCTTTAATTGTCACGAATATTCTTAATAAGTAATCCTAATTAAGAATTGAGTGGGTTATGTACTCAGAAAACTTCAATTTTATGAAAAAAATGGTAGTTCCTCTTTTGTCCCTTTTAAGCTTCAAAGAACTCAAATTATAAATGTATAGTGAAATCACAAAATAACCCACACAAAATTCAAGTATGTAAATAAAATGTGGCACCTATTTCTTAGAGGTTCACTTGCTCTTCCTCATGAGTCCCAACTACTGATTGGAAGGGCTGTCTTAAGCTATTGGAGCTATTTCTATCACTGTACATACGCAGTGACTTAAATAGCCAGACTATTAAAAAATTTGAAAAGGATTAGTGTAATAGTCTTTTTGCAATGACCATTTCTTTTGGTAAATTACTAGTCATTCAGATTTCATGTTCTCTACCCCCCATCCTCTATTTTTACCTAATATGACATATCTGGGGCATTGAAAAGGTTTTATTGCAAACTGGTGACAGCAAAAGAGAATAGGTGGAAAGGTTTAGACTGTATTTTCCTTATATTCTTTAGGTACAACTATGCAGTGGTTGCACCAGGCTGCTCCTAGATCTGTAACTTTAAGTCTCTTAGAACTTAAACTTGATGATACTCATTTTTGGAGCTTTAACTTCTGGTCTGGAAGTTCCTATCAATAACAACCATAACACAGGGCCATGGGTAAGGTGAGCTTTCCAAGACCTGTGGTACAATGGGAAGCTAAAAGCACCAATATATAACTCATCCTTCTATCTACCTTCTGTGACCCATCTCCGTTCCACTGATGCAAGCCAAATACCTGCTACAGAAACTTCTTACAGGGGCTTCAGTTCACAAAGGTTATCTGGAAAAGTGAGACACCAGGAGCACCTGAAACCTTCCTGCTTCTTGGCATACAGGGATGGTTTAAAGACTAGAACAAACTGATAGTAAAGGAGATCACTTATGTAGAAAGGGGAAGAAAAGATGATTATCCCCATAATAGATATAAATGTTTATGTGTGTATGTGTGTTAAATCTAAAGTTGAAATTTAGAAAGTATGAAGACTAATATTGACATTAATTATAAAGAAGAAAGTTAAAGATTCCTCTGAATTGGGAAAATTTGCTTTGGGGGGATTTAGATCTTACCTAGATTTCCTTGCCCCCATCCATGCTCTTTGCTTGATGCAATATTTTCTATAACTGTACATTTCTATGCAGCTTCTTAAATACATGAAGATCTGCTAAATTAAATGCTGAAATTTACTTATTTTCATATTTTACTCTGAATTAGTTAAGTAAATAATTTCATTCTTGAGGCATCTGTGTGATAGAGATTTGGGTTTGTGATTTGAGTCTCATCTCAGTTGGCCAGTTGGCCTTTGGAAAGGTTATAACAACCGGAACTCCAGTTTCTTTGTAAAGTGGGAACAGTAATACTTAATTTGCAGATACAGAAAAGATACAGAATTACAAATATTTTTCCTAATACAGATAAAATAATCTTAGGGATTGTTAGTATTTATTGAATATTTGTGGTGTTTTAAGTGTTTCTTTCAAGTTCCAGAGTTTAAAATAGGAGGATAGAATAAAAGTAAGAAAGGGAATAAAAGACACCAAGCCAGATTTCAATATGCTATTACTGAATGCTCTTCAGTATTTTTAATTAGTGTTTATTCCGTGATTGAATAATAAAGCCAAATCCTTTATATTGAATTTGATGGTTATGAGCACAAGTGATATAGTATAAATTAATATCACTGTATCACTGTATCACTGTCTTCCCCGTTGTTCATCGATTTGCTCGAGCTGGCACCAGTAACATCTCTATACGTCCTGTCGCAAGAAAGAGCATTTGCTTGCTCCAGGGACAGGAAGAGCCTCAAACCATTCTTCAGGTCATGGAATTGAGGTCCATAATTATTACTGGTTTTTGGCATATCAAATAAGACATGGGTAACTTGCCAGGCTCTGCCGTGTAGGATTTAGGGGAAAAAAAGGGCAATAGAATTGTAACAATTTCCTTAGAGACATTTAAGAATTCTAGAAAATTGGGGCCAGAGCGTAGCACAGTGGGTAGTGCCTTTGCCTTGCAGGCGCTTGCCAGGGATGTCGATCCCTGGCATCCTATATGGTCCCCCGAGCACCGCCAGGAGTAATTCCTGAGTGCAGAGCCAGGAGTAACCCCTGAACATTGCCGGGTGTAACCCAGAAAAAGAAAAAAAAGAATTATATAAAATGGGACAGAGATATAGTTGCAGTGTATAAGGTGCGTGCCTTGCAAGCAGATGATACAGGTTTATTCCCTGGCATGCAATTCGGTCTCTTGAGAACCAGTAGGAGTAATTTATGAGGGCAGAGTCAGAAATAACCCCTCATCATTGCAGGTGTGGCCATCTCACTCCCCACTTACCTTGGAAACAAACCAAAAAAGAATTAGAGAAAATGAATCAGATTAGATATAGTCTGCTTTAAGAGAGAAAGGGACCAGAGCAATAGTACAGCAAGTAGGGTGTTTGCTTTGCATGTGGTCAACTCAGATTTGATCCCTGGCATCCCATGTGGTCCTATAATAATATTTAGTATGTAATTAGTTCACGAATCTTGAATGATCTATTTCTTAAATTAAGAAAAATATATAAAATACCCATCAAGGAACTTCGCAAGAGAAGAAATAAGAGACTATTTAATGGTTTAGAAATTTAGTTTGATCTTTGTCATCAATATTTTTGTGTGGAAAATGAAAAAGATTTGTGAGGTAGTTAGATTTCCCAAAAAGTGTTTTCAATAGAATTTTGCCCATCTAGGTAAAACTCTGCTGATAAACATTTTTCTCTACTTTAAATCTTTAGGCCTCCTACAAGCACACTGTAATTGCTCAAATGTTCCTGCTGATTCAGGCTAAGTATGGGAATTCTGCTAAATGAAATATTCAGTCATATAAAAAATTTCAAAGTGCCCATTAATGGGATTAATGAGATAAATTTTGAGTGGTAAGTCAAAAAGTAGATTCTCAAACTGGGTAAAAGAGCTGCTTTCAACTTTAAAGACCTAATTACCTGGGTGTGTAGCTTTATTTTGACACTGGGGGAAACTTGTTCACTTCTGTGGACTTCCTCACACGTGTATGTACAGATACTCTTTCAAGTTGAGATAGAGTGAGGTTATAGCAAGGATATTTTCCCCCAATATGTCAGGGAATTATCTGGTAACTGGAAATGTTTTCAATTCCCACCCCACCCCCCCCCCCCCACGTTCCCCATTTTCCTCCACCAGAAATAATTTGAAGAAGTTATTCTGGGAATTAAGCTGATGAAAAAAATGGGCAAGATTGCTTTCTTTAATAGTCATCTTCTGAGATGACGGTTGAAAATACTTAGGGATAAATTTAATAAACAATTGACTAGAAAATTCCTGTTATCAGAATGTCAATTGTATCTAACTTCAGGTTCAGGGGATAGAAAATGAAGTATTAGAGGACTCCTGTGTAAAAATGGGTTATTCGATTTCAATACATATCCAGAAGTGTAAAGGATCTAGAATTACCAAAGTCATTCTTTAAAAAAATACTTTTTAGGAACTGAATTTTAATTCATGTTGTGGCACACATGCCTAAATGTGTGATACCCCAAGTCTGATCGAATTACTACATGGTCCCTCCCCCACATCCACAGCATCACTGAATATAGCCCTGAACACCTGGAATCAAGCACAAAAGCATCAGGCTCTTACTACAAGGCCATCCATCACCCAAATTGGCTCAGCTCTCTCCATCATTGGGTATGGCCCCTTTAAAAATTTATGATAATTTCCATCTTCTGATTTTCATCTTTCTGATCTTATTTCAAACCTATACAGTCAAGACTGAATGTCCTTGCTGTAAGGACAGACAAATAGATCATTTGAATGAAATACTAAGTTTTGAAATAGGACAGTATTTATAAATCCATAAATTTCAGACAAAAAATACCCCCGGACAGTTTGATGAGAAAATGTAGTATTATGATGAGAAAATGTAGTATTGTGACTTAATAGTATTGGTACATCTGGATATTTAAAAAAAAGAGTCATGACCCCAAGCTATACTGTACATAAATATAACTCAAAGTGAACCATAAACCTTTAATAAAATCATAAACATATCAAACTTCTAGAAGAAAACAAAAAAAATTCACAATTAGAGGTGAGGAAAGTATTTTACAGATAGACTACAACCTTCCTCATCAAAATTTAACACATTCTTTAAAAGATACCACTAAATGAAAATCAAGTCACATATTAGAAAAAAATCATTTGTAGAATGCGTGATTATAGATATGCATTGCTATGTGTATATATAAACTCCCAGTCAAAAATAATATAAATGGCAATAGAGGTGAATGAAATATTTGACTGAGCAATCTAAAGATACACATATGTGTGTACACATGTGTGTGAGTGCATGTGTATGTGTGTGTGTGTGTGAGAGCGAGTGTGAGAGAGAGAGACAGAGGAAAATAAGGAGTTGACTGAAGGGTCATAGGAAATATAGGGCAGGGTTGACAAAATATTCTATACTTAGATTATGGTATTGATTACATTGGCAGACATATTGGCAATGCTCATTAAATTGTTAACTTAAAGTGGATGTATTTTATTATATACAAAATTCATTTGCTAAAATTAGCAATGAAATTAAATAGACTATCTTTCCCAGTCCATCTAACTTGGAATACGTGTGAAGAACCTAGGAGAAAAGAAATTCCTTTTCTTTGCCTCTATTCTCTTTATTAGAGTAATCCATTTTATATGTACTCTTCTCAAAATTTCTGTTGTGCTGCCTTTCTGAGCTTACAAATAGTTTTAAATCCACATAAATATTGAATTAAGTAATTAAAATTCAAATGTATTTCTAGGGAGCTATTTTCTGTTGTATCAATGTCAAGTATTCTCTCTTTTTCTGTCTGTCATATTGTTTCCTACTTCACCATTTATTTATTTATTTGGCGGTGACATCTTTAAGATAAGCAATTGGATTGTGTTCAACACAGGGAAAATATTCCTTAAATTTGTTCCTACTTATAACATCTTTTACATGTCTTGTCCTGATATTCTAACTAGTTTCTAACTAGTCTATCTTCAACCTTTATTAGAAACCACCATACGATAAAATCATTCTAAAATATATTCTTGATTAAATTATAGTTCCCCTCTTCCAAACACTTCAGTCACTTAACTAATGTAATTGTATGTTATAAAATGACACGTCAGTCAATAATAAACTACATATATACATACACACATCTATCTAGCTCTATATATGTATATATTTTAATACATATATACATATATCCTAGGTGTGTGGTAGTCTGGAAGTCCACTTAGATTGTGTAGGTGCACTCCGTGATGTTCACACAATTAAATATTTTATTGATCCATTTCTCATGATGCATGCTGTCCTTCGACATAACTGTGAACATCAGCCTCATTTATTTTTCCAATCTATTTCCTTGCTGCATTTCTAACTAATCTACCTCATTAATGGCATACATTAAAATTTATCACCAGTCATTCCTTAATGACCTCCTTAACTGCTTTTCACTCTTGCCTTATTTCTACTTGTGATTCTTTCCTGCTTTGCACTTCTAAATCTCACCAATTTTCCATATCAATTTGAATGTCCCTCCTCTACCATCACTGACAACCGATGTATTCCACTTTAAATGTGTTCTTTCTCTGGCAGGTCTCCTGTATTCGATGGTGCACTTGTGTAGGGCTGGGCTCTTTGATATCATAAATAACTGACTTTTGTAAGAAAAGTGCACAGGGGTTGGTCAGATAGCAAAGTAGGTAAGGCACTTGCCTTGCACACAGCTGACCCAGGTTGATTCATAGCAGTACATATGATCCCCAAGCACCTCCAAGAGTGATCCCTAAGTACAGAGCTGGAAGTAAGCCCTGAACACAGCCAGATATGGCCCACTCTCTAAGCCCTTCTCTCTCCCCAAAGAAAGTACACAAATTGAGCAACTCATGTAATAAATAGTGCATGCTCACGTGAGAGAAAAGCAGAAGTGTGAGAATAGAAGTATGAGCTTCTATCTCCTATTCCTTGCTTTATTATGTTTTACACTTCGAGAGTTAGGCAAAACTCCCACAGGACTTTGAATTGCCTTCAGAAGGATGAAGAGAGCACATTGTTTCAGACATTTAAATTTGAAAGTAAAAAGATAGTAAAACTTGATGCAAGGAATCATGCTTGCAGAAAGATGAGCTTAGCTACCTTTTCTACTTCTAATTTCACATGGTCATAGAACAAATGAACTGTAAAGTTCCCTGTGGAAGTTGTGACTATGCATTAGATCTTTTTACACATGCAACACAGTCTGTTTGCCTTTTTTTTAATGGTGCATGGTTAGAAGATTTTTCCATATTTTGTACGTGGAGAATACTTTACCAATGAATCTCAAAGTTCTTTCATCTGTGTGTATAGAATATAATATTTTTGGACCACACTGTTTGGTTATTTTTGGTTTTGTCTTTTATTGTGTGTGGAGGGAAGAAGGGGTGTCTTCCAAGTAATATTTAGGAGCTCCAAGGGCCCCACCTCCAATTCTTGGTCAAAAGTTTAGATGTAAGTGGGAGGTGGTACTCATGCCCCTGCAATACTGGGGCAGGGGCGGGAGAGTGGGGCAGGAGTTCCAGAAACACATGCAGAGGTGCTCAGTGGACCACATAGCAGTCAATGAACCGAATCAGCTGCATAGTGGGCATGTGTCCCAGTTACTGTACCACCTACAGGGACCTTTGAAGAAATTAGCACCCAGCTCCGTTTGTCTCGGTGCATGCACTGGTGCCACCTCTAACACCAATCATGCTGTCTGAGAAGTTTATAGAGTGGCCTGATAGGTATATTTGTCTCACTACAGGTAAGAAGACTATGTTTTTATTTGCAGGTTAAAATACATGTCTGTTGTGAGATATGCGACTGTTTGGCTATAGAATGGTGGTCTGACACACTGGTGGTGCAATGCTCCTTTAATGAGCGAAGTTGAGGCAGATGGATAAGATAAACACAAACATACCCTGCACAGAGGCTCTTGGTTATTCTCCAGTGTCAATCCTCTTTTGTTTCTTTGGAAGGACGATTTAGCTCGATCCTTAATTGTTTAGTCAGAGACTCATTTCCTAACCTTCTCACCTTTGTGTGACGGTGTGTGACTGAGTAGGATGAGAGAGAGCTGATATGTGCTTCTATTGGACTCAAACCTTATAACACACCAAGAGGGACTCAGGGATCACTCTTGGGAGACTCAGGGAACCACATGTAGTTCAATACCCAGAATGAACCTGTGTTGGCTGTCAACAAGGCAAGCACCCAGCCCTACCTGCTGTTCTAGCCCTCAGGTCCCCACAACCTAGCTTCTACCAGGCAGCAAGGTCAGTTGGGAACATCTTTTCTGTGAAAGATCAAACAGCAGATATTTTCAGCTTTGCACACATATTGTCTTTCCCTTATGGTATAAAAAGCATCCCAGGTTGATCCATAAGCAAATGGGTATGGCTGTATTCCAAGAAATATTATTCCTAAGGGCTGGAGCAATATACAATGGGTAGGACATTTGCCTTGCATGCAGCCCCCATGGGTTCTGTCGCCAGCATCCCACATGGTCCCAAAGCATCCAAGAGTAATTCCACGAGTGCAGAGCCAGGAGTAACTCCTGAGCATTGCTGGTGTAGCCCAAAACCGACCAAAAAAAAAAGAAATTTATTTTAAAAAATAGGTTACAAACTGAATTTGGCCCATAGGACTGTAGTTTTATAGTTCCAGTTTGTGATGAAGGAATGTTCTGGAAAGAAAAAGGTGCCTAAACAGAGGAGAGCTGCACTCCAGATCAGACCTCTCACCCCAGAACTGTTTCTGAAAGAAAACTAACTCATTTTTATAAAGCAACTGTGTTTTAGGTTCTCTCTGGTCAGGATTGTGGCTTTTCCTCACCCCAACACACAGATATAGGCATTACTGCCCTTTCTTAAACTCATCTTCAAACATAAAAAAAGAAAAAATTTAATTGGGCTTCTGTCCCCGAAGAAGATTCCAAGCTATTTCTTTTTCTCTGCATTTAAGAAAGATTTCATTTTTTCCATAGCCATCTGTCTATTTGGCTTATTGTCTTACATGTTCTTGAAACTGACACAGGAATTCTCAGAGCCTTTTGACATTCTTCTCAAGCCTCCTGGGAGGCAGAGCTCTATCTAGATATAAATGGTGAAAGAGGTAATAATTTTGGGGTAGGGGGGATTATTGATCTATCTACCCAAATATTTCTTTCTTCTTACTCTAATGTCTTTCTCTTCTACATCTTAATCTTGCAACATTAATTTTTTACTTAGCTATAAGTCAGAGTGATAACTCGTAAAACAATAAACAATGTGTCCTACTTGTTTCCATTTATTTGGTTTGCTTCCTACAACTCCCTTATAAATTATTTGACCTTTGGAGAAAATTTTGAAAATGTAGAAAACTTTTAAAATTTATGGACAGAATAGCTTCCAGATATAATCATGACTAATTTTAGTGTGTTTTAATTCCATTTTTGGCTTGCATTTATTTATACTTAGTTTAAGAAAATATCAAAATCCAAAGGAATGAGCTTCAGTAGTTCAAGTACAATGGAATTAATGAATAACGCCTAGGATGATTGGTTATTTGTACCCGAGTATCAGGGAGAGTTTTATGGAAGAGATAGTAGTATTTTGTGGGTTAGAATATGGAAGGAAAAAAATTCTATGATAAAAGATAAACATGGATGCATTTTAAAAATATGTTTGCATATTTAATGGTGTAGACTTGAGGAATCTACTAAAAATTTGTGCCTCATTTATACACTGGGTATAGCATATTTATATTTCTGTAATTTTATAAAATAGAATATATCAAAATAATACATGTTCAAGTTCTTTGATTCTTCAAAAGGACAGGCACCTAAATTGTGCAACTTAACTGAAGAATCAGAATTTTGTTATTGTCACATTAGGATTTTATCCATTTAAAATATGACAAAAATTCAATGAAGATGTATTAAACATATTTCTTTGTGTAAAATAATATACATAATAAAAATTTTATTAAGAGGTTTTACTCACAAGAAAAAAATTGTTAGAAAAATCATAGTTATCTTAGACTAAGTGAGAAGACATTAGTTTAATTTTCCTCAGGATTTGGATGTTTTTCACTGTGACAGCACACCTGACAATGACTTAAAAAGTCAATTTTCAATTTCATCATTAAATTTGTTGTCTTCAAAACAGCCCACATATTATTCAAGTCCCATTCCTTAAGAAAAATGTCATAAGAAGAAATTCACAACTGTGTATTCAAAAATATAAACATTTCAGTTGCAGACACTTACAGATAGTTCGGAGTGCGTGTAAGTATGACAGCAGTTACATTACAGAGATTCTGTTTCTCAGGTGAAAAAAAAGCAATCTAAAAAGCAAGGATAAAAAAGAAAATACAGACAACCGATCTGCTTAGGTACCCACATGAACACTTGTAAATGTCAGATCTTTACTCATTATAATCTTAAATTCTCCATGTTTTATGTCATGAGCATTATTGCCTCTTTGTAGGTACCATGTCACATAAAACTATACAGGATTATATTTGGAGTTAAGATTTCTTTTTTTTTTTTTTGGGTCACACCTGGCAATGCTCTGGGGTTACTCCTGGAAGTGCTGGGTGGGAGAACATATAGGATGCTGAGGATCCAACCCAGGTCAGCTGTGTGCAAGGCAAACACCCTAATGCTCACGTGGACTATATAAAATTTTACTTATTGAGGAGAATATGGGAGTAATTTCACTGTCATTTTGCATTGTATTTTAGAGTTTCACTGATCCAAACTATTAGGTCATGGGAATGAGGTCTATAACTATTACTGGTATTTGGTTTGAGGCTCTTTATGTTCCTGGAGCTAGCAGATGTCCTTGGACTACACTAGCATGTGACAGGACATATGGAGATGTTACTGGGGCCCGCTCGAGGCAAATCAATGATCAACGGGAAGATAAGTGATAAGTGATTTATTCAAACTAAGCTTATTTTTTAAGAAGAAACTGTATCTTGGTTATAAGAAATGAAGAAAATAACTCAACTGCAAAGTAACATCCCAGTTCTTAGTATTTATGTAAAATTAAACAGATATTGATTCCTACCTTATTAAAGTAGAATGAAACTTAATTTCAAACAGTTTTGGGTTCCTGCTTCTCTTTAATGTTGACAGAATGAATGCAAACCCAAAGTCTGATGGTGAAGCCATATGTCAGAATTCCCTAGTCCTGACATCAAGGATCCTGTCTGTGTTACAGTATGGGATAAGGAAAAGGACTTTTGTGTGCTTGACCATGATGATTTCAGCAAAGAATTCTAGTTAAAATAAAAAAAAACCCGGTGTGAGAGAGATAGTACAAGGATTAAAGCGCTTGCCTTGCCGTTCCAGGTTTGATCTCCACACTAAATGTGGTCCCCTGGCACTACCAGGAGTAATCTCTGAACAGGAATTAGCTCTAGAAGCACTGGATGGGACACCCCTTCTCACACATGAACAACTAAACCAAATAAAATACAAAGTCCATGCTTTCTTGAAGTCTCATGGCTCTCTGCCATAGCAAGTGGGAAGACAGGACTCTGCTAAAACTATGGCTCCTAATACCTAGGGTTTCTCCTCCATAACCATATCACTAAGGCGTCTCTCTGTGATCTTGCTACATTTTTGCAATAACTGTGCACAATAGTGCATTTTTGTGTGTGTAAATGGTTGGATTGAGGGTTAAGAGTCTTATAGGCTCCTGTAGCCTGTTACACTGTGCCATGATACTGGGTTGACTTATTTTACATTGGACAAAGGTCTCCATCATCTGTTCATAAGTCACGTTAATATTAGCCTATCACTTACATGATGGCAAATTTTGTATCTGATGCAAGGTTTCACATTTGACTAGCTGTGGCCCTCCTTTTTAACACTGCCACAGAACAGTACAAGTTGCTGTTCCTAATACAGACAGTCTCTGGATGTCAAATCCTCTTCTTCCTAAATGAGAGAACAATATAGCTTCTCAGAATCAATATTCTTCACTCCCACTTCCCCAGTTTTTCCAGGACTTCCAGCAAAGTGTTCTTTGAAGATTTAAGTTTCTGTAGAAGAGTGAAAAGGTCTTTGACTACAAGTTATTTTGCTTTCCATTTGGCCAATATATTTATGGAAAGGAATTCATAGTCCCTGGCTAATAATCTGGAACAAAAATAAATAAAAACTCAAGAGTACACAGTGCACATCATTATTGCAGAATATCCCACCCCACAATAAGAGGAAATATTAGAGTGTACTTAAAACTATCTGTCACTCCTTCCATGTCTAAGAGGAAAGGCCAACCTTTGTTTTTCTGTTTTCCTTGCTGGAATCTATCTTGGACTTAAGGAAAACTGTCCAGGACTCACATGAGAAGAAGAGAGAGCCCAGAAGATAACAATTGGACAGAAAGGCTAAAAAAATGGAAGGGGTATATAAGACCTAGAGGGCACCCACAGAGAGGAGATCAAAGGGAATTCTCAGGGAGCAGAGGTGCAGCTGACATGGAATGTCACACTAGGCAGGGACAGCTGGAACTGCATGCTTAGGAAGATTTGCAGTATATTATGTGTGATATTTTATCCCACAATCTTTTCTGGAAACCAAGTGACGACCTTGTTTTCCTAGGCTTTGTGAGGTGGTAAGGTATCTGTCATTTATTTATTGATTGATTCATTTATTCAAAATCCCAGACCCTTTCATTGCTTTTTAAAATTTTCTATTCATTTAATTAAAAATTTTATTATTATCATTTTTTTCTTATAACACTATGAGATATACATTTATCAAGCTGGTCATGATTGGGTATCAGTTATACAGATTTCCAGCAACCATCCCTTCATCAGTGCACATTTCCCACCACCAACGTCCCAGATTCCCTCCCCACTCTTCCCTTCCCAGCCTGCCTCTGTAGCAGGAATTCTTCCTCTTTTTCTTCTTCTTTTTCACTCTCTCTCTTTTCTCTCCCTCTCTCCCATCTCTTAAACATTGTGGCTTGACATATATATTTATATATAGATAGATATATATCCATATATATATATATTTTAGGGGTTATCATGTTTATCCTTTTGCCTACAATCAATGCTCAGTTCTAGCCTGGTATTATTATATCTCACAATTAGCAGATCACTTGATCATTTGACATCCTATTATTCGTTGATTTCCTCGACCAGGCACCAGTAATGTTTCTATTTGACCCTATCATGTGCCAGTGTAGCCCAATGGTATCTACTTGCTCCAGAATACAAAGAGCCTCAAACCGTTCATTCAGAGTGTTGACAAAGAAGTCTGACCATCTTGTAGGTGGGCAGCCATGTGATCTTTTGACATTCCGTGGGATCCAGTCAGTAATGGCTATAGTCCAGCGGTTATCTCCAAATCGCATTACATGTCCAGCCTATCTGATTTTCGACACCTTGGCAAAAGAGACAGCATCCCTGACTCTGGAACAGTGACGGAGGTCAGAACTCCGGATTCCTTCTCTCACTTGAGTGGGGAGTGATATTCTAAGCATAGCTCTTTTGATTTCTCTTTGGGAGACCCAAATAATGTTCTCATCCTGCTTTCATAGAGCCCAGGTCTCTGAGGCGTATGTTAATGCAGGGAGAACAGTGGAGATGGAGTTAAAGAGATGTGCCTGGAGCCGGAGATTCTTTTTCCTTTCAGCTATTTCTTTGATGCTCTTGAAGGTGCTCCACGCTGCTCTCTTCCTCCTGTGAAGCTCTGGTACTAGGCCGTTCATCATGTTGACTTCTTGACCTAGGTACACATAACTGCAGCATTCAGAGATGTCTGTTCCATAGAGAGTGCACGGGACATCTGGAACTATTTGTTTTTCATGAACACTGTTTTGTTGAGATTCAGCTATAGACCTATATTTCCACATTCTTGGTCCAAGTCAGCCAACATTTGTGCCGCTTGGCTAATATTTGGTGTTTTAAGAACAATGTCCAATGGCAAAAGCCGTGTTAAGAGGGAAGTTTATAGCTCTGCAAGCATTCATCAGGAAACAAGAAAGGGCCCACATAAATAACCTGACTACACAGCAGAAGACATTAGAAAAAGACCAACAAAAGGAGCCCAACCCAGGTAGAAAAAGGAAATAATAAAACTTAGAGAGGAAATCAATGAGTTGGAAACCAAAAAAAACAATCCAAAAGATTAATGAAACCAAGAGCTGGTTTTTTTAAAAATAAACAAGATTGACAAACCATTGGCAAGACTTGTAAGGACAGGGAAAGAGAGAACCCAAATAAATAGAATCAGAAATAAAAATGGTGACATCACAAAAGAAACCACAGAAATCCAAAAGATCATCAGAGATTACTTTGAGAGCCTGTATGCCGTGAAACATGAGAATCTAGAAGAAATGGATCAATTCCTGAAGTCCTATAACCTCCCACGGCTGAAACAAGAAGACCTCCAATACCTGAATAAGCCTATCACCATCGAGGAAATTGAAACAGGAATTAAAAGTCTGCCCAAACACAAAGCCCAGGTCCAGATGGATTCCGAAGTGAACTCTACCAAACCTTTAAGGAGGACCTACTGCCAGTCCTTTTCAAGCTCTTCCAGGAAATAGAAGAAACAGAAACATTCCCAAACAGCTTCTACGAGGCACATATCACCCTGATACCCAAAGCAGGGAGAGACAACACAAAGAAAGAAAACTACACACCAATATCACTGATGAACACGGATGCTAAGATCTTCAACAAAATACTAGCAAACAGAATGCAAAGAATCATCAAGAAGATTATACATCATGACCAAGTAGGATTCATCCCGGGAATGCAAGGATGGTTCAACATTCGCAAGTCAATCAACATAATACATCATATCAATAAGAGAAAAAATAAAAACCATATGATCCTATCAATAGACGCAGAGAAAGCATTTGACAAGATCCAGCACCCGTTCATGATTAAAACCCTCCAGAAAAGGGGAATTGAAGGAAGCTTCCTCAAGATAGTTACAGTCATCTACCAAAAGCCCACAGCAAGCATCATTTTAAATGGGGAAAAGTTGAAAGCCTTCCCCCCTGAGGTTAATATGCAGGATATATCAGGCACTGGTAGCACTCCACAAGAAAAAAACAGCCAACCCCATCAAAAAATGGGGAGAAGAAATGAACATAAACTTCCAAAAAGAAGAAATTTGAATGGCCAAAAAGCATATGAAAAAGTGCTCTTTATTTTTAATCATCAGGAGATGCAAATCAAAACAACAATGAGGTACCACCTCACACCACAGAGACTGGCACACATCTAAAACAGCAAGAACAACCGGTGCTGGCGTGGATGTGAGGAAAAAGGGACTCTCATCCACTGTTGGTGGGAGTGCTGGCTGATCCAGCCCCTTTGGAAAACAATATGGGCATTCCTCCAAAAACTAGATATTGAGCTCCCATTTGATCCAGCAGTAGCACTCCTGGGAATATACCGGAGAGACCAAAAAACACATAGCAGAAACACTATCTGTACTTCTTTATTCATCTCTGCTCTATTCACTATAGCTAGAATCTGGAAACAACCTAAATGCCCAAGAACAGAGGACTTGCTAAAGAAACTGTGGTTCATCTACACTATGGAATACTATGCAGCTGTCAGAAAAGATGAAATTATGAAATTTACCTGCAAATGGATGGACATGGAGACTATCATGCTGAGTAAAATTAGTCAGAAGGAAAAGGACAGATATAGAATGACTGCATTCATTAATAGGATATAAATAGATACCAGTGTTTTACTAAATGTGGGAAATGGTAATGGCAGATTAAAACTCACCATTGAATATTCACAAAGAGACTTAAGTGATAAACTCTAAATATCTGCAGGGCTAGCCACAATGTGTAAAATAAGAGGGAGAGAGATGCAGAGACGGAGAGACAGAGAGAGAAAGAGAGGATCCTGGGGTACCTGCTATTGAGGCAGCCTGGGAGTGGGCTGAGGGGGTGGGGTACATTGGTGGTGGAAATGGGGCACAGTTACAAAGTTGTTTATTAGTGGGTTTCATCACACAGCGTTCTATAATCCATCCCTTTTCCAGTGTATACATTTTCCACCACCAATGACCCCAGTTTCCATTATTCCCCTCTCCACCAGCCTATTTCTGTGGAGGGACTTTTCTTCTCTCTTTCTCTGTCTGTCTGTCTGTCTGACTCTCTGTCTCTCTCTCCTCTTTTTGGCATTATGGTTTGCAATACAGAAAGGTTACGATATATGTCTTTTAGATCATGTCACTCTCCTGAGATCACCCTTAGTTGGCCTAGTATAATCAGGGCATGTAAATATATTCTATCATTGCCAGGGAAATGCTGTGTTTTGCAGTCATGGAGGGAAAGAATAAATTTAGGAATTAGTCCAATGTAGTTCCCAACGTTCTCCCTTCTGAAATCTGACATGCCATTTCATCGGTAAAGAAGGGAACAGCACCAGGCCCAGACAAAGTCAGACCCAACAACTAAAGAATCTGCCTTCAGAACTCATCAATACACTGGCTCAGATCTTCACATGCTACCTGTCGATTACAAGGTGCCCTCCCATTGAAAAACCAGCAGGACAGTTCTACTGTTCAAGAAGGGAGACATCCACAACACTGGCAACTATCGCCCCATCTGCTTATTGTCTGTCATCTACAAGCTGTTAACTCAAGTCATTCTGAACAGGATTGGCAGAACAATAGATGAAGGACAACCATGCGAGCAAGCTGGCTTCCGGAAAGGATTCAGCACAATCGACCACATCCACACGGTAACCAAGCTCATTGAGGTTTGTAGGGAGTTCAAGATGCCGCTCTGTCTCACTTTCATTGATTTAAAGAAAGCCTTTGATTCTGTGGAGACTGAAGCGGTCATTGAAGCCCTCGCCAAGCAGGGCATTCAAACCCAATACATCAAGATCCTTCGTGAGCTGTATTAGGGATTCACCACCAGGATCTCACCATTCTACAAGGAAGTGATCACTGATGTCAAAAGAGGGGTTCGGCAGGATGATTCCATTTCACAGAAAGCGCTTCAGTACCACCCTCAAGAACATCATGTGACAATTAGAATGGGAGTGAAGATAGACGGTCGGCAACTGCACCACCTCTGCTTCGCTGATGGCATCGTTCTAATAACACTAAATATTAGCCAAGCAGCACAAATGCTGGCTGACTTTGACCGAGAATGTGGAAAGATAGGTCTACAGCTGAACCTCAACAAAAGTATGTTCATGAAAAATGAACTAGTTCCAGAGGTCCCATTCACTCTCAATGGAATAGACATCTCTGAATGCAGCAGTTATGTGTACCTAGGTCGAAGAGTCAACATGATGAACGACCTAAAACCTGAGCTGTGCAGGAGAAAGAGAGCAGCATGGAATGCCTTCAAAAGCATCTAATAAATAGCGAAAAAGACAAAGAACCTCAGGCTCCGGGCACATCTCTTCAACTCCACCCTTCTCCCTGCATTAACATATGCCTCGAGACCTGGGCCCTATGAAAGCAGGATGAGAATGCTATTCGGGTCTCCCAAAGAGGAATTGAAAGAGCTATGCTTGGAATATCAAGAAGGAATCCGGAGTTCTGTTCCAGAGAACCTCCATCACTGTTCCAGAGTCTGGGATGCTGTTTCGTTTGCCAAAGCATCAAAAAATCAGATGCGCTGGACATGTAATGCGATTTGGAGACAACCGCTGGACTAGAACTGTTACCGACTGTATCCCAAGGGATGTCAAAAATCACGTGGCCGCCCATCTACAAGATGGTCAGACTTCTTCGTCAAGACCCTGAACAAATAGTTTGAGGCTCTTCATATTCCTGAAGCAACCAGATGCCATTGGGTTACACTGGCACGTGCTAGGGACAAATGGAAATGTTACTGGCGCCCGCTCGAGGGAGGTCGATGAATAATGGGATGTCAAGTGTTCAAGTTATACACTGATTTTAAAAACGTGAAATAGGAGCTTGAGAGACAGAATAGCAAGTAGGACTTGCATGCAGCTGACCCAGGTTCTATCCCTAGCATCCAATATGGTCCCCTGAGCCCTCCAAGAGTTATTCCTGAGTGCAGAGCCAGGAGTAAGTTTTGAGCACCAGTAGATATAGCACCCCAAACAGAAACAAACAAGCAAAAAATTAAATTCTTTTATAAAAAATACTGAGACGGGACAAAATTGAGCATTTAATCATTTCATAACCATCAAACTCTAAACAAAAGAATTTAAAAAAATCACTAGTTGAAGAATTTGGAAAATGAAATAGTCTGTTCTTAAAGATTCTAACATCAGATTGCCTGACGTTTTTGTTCCTCCAGCATAAAAATTAAATGTGCTATGTTAAAAATGACAACACAGTTCCTGACATATGGTGGTACACAACAAGTGGAGCTATCTTTATTTCTAAGGGTTGTAATTATGTAGTACAGCAGAGAACACATTTATCCATAGCTTAACTGTTGCTGCCCATCTATACCAAAGGTTCTGGTCTAGATGCCTATTCTGGTATGTACTGGGACCTTATATGTGATCTATTGAAATAAAGTTGCTCTTAAGGAATTGAGATGCGCAACCTAAGATAGTCATATTTAAAGTATTCTTGTTTTGTACCTGGTGCTGTTCAAAGCAGAACTAATAAGAGCTAGAGAAGAAGCTAGTATAAATTACTAGAATCTAGTTTATTAAAAGGAGAATTAGAGAATAGCATATTAGATAGCATTATAAATTTCAGATCAAGTTCCAGGTGTGTATGTGTGTGTGTGTTTGAGTGTGTGTGTGGTGTCCAGTCTGTGAAATAGGTAGTATATTTCACAAAGCAAAGAATAAAAAACAAAGTCACAGTAAGTGTAAGTGATTTGTCCAATAACAATGACTCACAACTAATCAGGGATCTAAACAGGGCTGAACCCAGATCTGACTCCATAGTCTGTTAGCAAAGGAACTGTGCTGAGTGCTACTTACTTATATTTACACCACCCAGTCCAAACAGGATAGAGCAGCATGGGCCAATCAGTGCAAAGGCAGAAGCGTTCGATGTTAGAACCAAATCCCCAAAGTAAACACTGTATAGATCCAGGAGTCTCAAAATCTCTGTTTTTGCTGGAAGGTTTTAAGCATATTTAAAACTCAAAAATAGTTTCTTACAAACCAGAATATGCCACATCATATGCACTGGATGTATATAAATATAAAATTATCATTTAAATTATCATATCTTATTTGAATAGCTTTTACTCAATATTCTGAGGTAATATGCAACATTTCCATAAAATTTCTTTTTTTTCATTCTTTAGTAACATAATGGCATTCTTTTCCTCATAAACCAACATTTAAAAATAGATTTACTTCATATTAGTGGAATTTTATATGCTTGTTAAGTACCATGTGGAAATAATCTAGTTCCATTATGAACCCCAAAAGCAATTCACTATCAATTTCAAAGCAGTTTACCCACTTAATAGCAGCATCAATGTACTATTTAACTTACAGTTTAAGTTTTTTAAATGCCCTTTTTTCTAATTTGTAGTCCAGTTCTTTGATGTAAGTTAATTACTTTGGCAGGATCTGGACTATGCTCTATGCCACTGAGAACAAGCCCTCCCAGCACCAGCACCAGGTGGCTGGCTTTAACTGGCATGGAAGATGTCTCAGAGGAAAATTTAGCCATCTTAAAATTTAGATTCCTGGAAGATGATGAAACTTCTATTTCCTCTGGGACTTTTATGTTTTTTTAATTTTTCTCCACAATATTCAGGCGTAGGTCAGGAACTTAGAGAACTTACTAATAGTCTCTCCACTTGCCTCACTCTTATAGAGGTCTAGCTAAGGAAATCTAGTTTCCTTGAAATCTAGTTTCCTTCCGTGGCTGATTGTATTGAGGTTGAGCTTCCTTTGTTTTTTTATTGTGAACCTTGGCAAGAATTATGAGACCTGTGACAAAAGAGATTCTGATGAAATAAAACCAGATAACCCCTTCAGAGTGCCTTCAATTGGGCCCAAGTATATACTGAGAAGGTCTATAATGGCCTGGAAAGTTTTGTATCACCTGAAGAATAGATAGAAAAGGTCTAAATCATGGACAGCTCTGAAGAAATAACATGGGAAAATCTCTTTAACAAAAGTTTCAATCATGGCAGAGCTTGTTTTTGGATGACTTGAGTCCCAGTAGGGAAAGGCCTACCTGCTTCAGATATGGACCACTATCCAGCCCGGCAGTGTCAGGCACCTAACTTCTTTATATTAAGTTTGAAGAACATTGTCCACAATTACAAAACTCTCACCTACTTTGTCAGCATGAGCTTCTTTGCCCTCAATCATCAATCCATAAAACAGGTCCTTGTCTACTAACATTTAATACATCAAACAAGAAACCAAAGTCTGATAGTTTAAGATAATTAATGATTGGTTTTTGAACCACACCCAGAAGTGCTTAGAGCTATTTCTGGTTTTGTGCTCTGGAGTGAACCCAGGCAGTGCTCAGAGAACCACAAAAGTGTGAGGGATTTGATTCAGGGTTGGGGGGCAGAGTTCAAACAAATTGGTCATTTAAAATCTCACCTACCTGAGGCATAGCCAGTCATATAGATAATAGAAATGGCTAAGGGGCAAAACTAAGAGTGCTTGAAAGTGGTACACAGGTCAAATACCTTCCTCTTTGACCTAATAATAATGCCTTGAGGGACAGAAGCTTCTTCTTGAACCCTCATTTGTGTCCTAAAGACAGCAAAACTGCAGCAGTCTTATGCAGATGTGAACACCACAGAACAGAGGAAAGCCAAAGGGACAAATAGCAATGAGCACCAGCAGGGAGATGTAGACCATAGAACATCAGGGATACACCAGTGGGCTATCATGAAACTTGTGAATCATGGGACAGTGGACTTGTGGACAGTGAGAGACAAGATCAGTGTGTCAGTGTGGAAAGCATGAGGCCTAGATACTGGACATTGAGGACCAATAGACCAGAGATTGTACATGGTAGCCAGAGAGGGAGGGGAAGAGAGAGAGAGAGAGAGAGAGAGAGAGAGAGAGAGAGAGACAGAGACAGAGGAGAGATAGAGACAGAAACCGAGACACAAAGACAGAGAGAGTCTCAGGCATTAAACTATGGCCTACATAAATAATACTTGTATCACTTGTATCACTTGTATTCCCGTTGTTCATCGATTTGCTCGAGCGGGCACAACCAGTAACATTTCCATACATCCTGCTTGAGCTAGTGTATTCCAAGGGTATCTGAGCATCCTAAACATCTAAAATTTTGTGTGTTAATTTTAGACACAATAATTAAGGACCTATGCTCTCAGGTTCTAGCCAGCTTAACATCAATATTGTGTTAAACTCTATACACACTAATAAATTCATTCATTCACACTGGGAGTAAAGTGAGCAAAGTTAGATGATGTCATCGTTCTTGTTGCATCTCACCAAAACAAAGACCTTTTACCTACAACGAAGTCAATCACATATGAGGTATCATATGTGGTATCATATGTGGTATCATATGTGTGATGGAATTCCACAGCATAGGGTTTTCTATACACATACAATTCATTTGCCAGTGAAAAGGGTAAGATCTGAATCACAAAGGTGAGGTTTAGAAATTCAACATAGAAAAACCTCAGTGTGCTGCTGTGGAATTTTCCATACTCCATCAGCAATTACGGTAAGGAGAAATTCCTTCTTTAGGCAAGTCCTCTGGTAATCATTTCAAGGATCAAAGGGAAGTTTTCCTTCACGTTCTTGGCCTTTTCTAGTCCTGAGTATAACTCATGGCACCCTCCCTGATTCAACCTTTATGTCCATAATATGTTCTGTTTTTCCCATCTCCAGATTTCTCAGTGAAGTACTGGCCTAACATAGTTTTCACAGTATATTGGTTGCAAATAATAACATAAAATTACCTTTTCAGTTCTATTAAAAGTGAATTATTATAACTCTAGAGCACATGGATATTGACACCAGTAGAAAGTCTCACAAGCAAGTTGTGATGGATAGTCCATATATGGCTAGCTGAGAAATTTCTTTTTTTTCTTCTACTATTGCATATTGTGGTCTGACAAAGCTTCCTGAAACAAGGGTTCCATTGGCCAATGCGAATGATATATCAGTCTTCAGCTGTGCAAGGCCATAATAGGAAAATTGATTGACACTTCCTACAGTGATGCCTGATTCACTTTTCCAACAGGACTGCACATAATCAGGGCAGTAATTACCTGGGAACATATTAGTATTCTGTAAAGAAGTAGGGGGATGAATGAAAGGTAGATAAAATATGATAAATGTTTCCCAGCTGAATTCATTGTTTTACTTACCACAACATTCACTGTTACCTAGCCTATAAGCAATATATTTTAAAAGTCGTGGGCAGCCTGGATTCATTTCAAAGTAAAATATAAATGACTTCACAATTATAAGTTATTTTGAATTATTTATACTACAATTTCCTTCTCTTTGCACATTCTAGAGCTGATCACAGGAAATGACTATATTATTACCATTTATTAGGCTAAAGTTTGGCATGATATTGACTCACAATATATCTTCAGCTTTGGTCTTTTACTATTACATGTGTTCCGGGTGATACAAAAGTGAAGATAAGATGTTATATTATTGCTTTCTTGGTGTTTTTAATAAGGTATATGAAACATAACACAAAATAATGAATATAAAATCCAATATAATAGTACATAACCAAAGATAAAATTTGTACCTATATATAACGTGGTCAAGAACACAACTTTTGCTAATAGAAGGGGAGTTTATTACACTGTGTAATTTAAATTTAAAAGATAATATCCGATATATGAAAGAGATTTGTAGTGTGGCATCTAGATGGTACATTGCCAGCTATGTGGTCTAAATGTTAAATATTGCTATTCATTTGTTCCAAAAGATAGCATAGAGATTGAATTAGAGTCTGTCAGTTCTTCTGTGTGTTGTATAAAATTTCATACCAGGGTTACTCCCCTTGGCCATGCAGGGTGCTCTAGTGTTGCCATTTCTAAATGGCACAGGCCGGGCCTGCCTGTCTCCTGCTATCTTTCTGCTACTAATGTCATGAAATGCCTCTGGCAGCACAAATAACTTTATTACTAAGCTGTAAAAGTAGAGCAAGTTATTAATATTGTATGAATTGTGATCTACTCTATTTTTTTCCCTAATGGGAGAGAGGCTCACTGTATTCTGGAAGATATATCCTTAAAACTGCTGAGTAGCATGTATTGAATGAACTAAATTAGGAAACCCCATTGTGGCTAAAAATTTTGATTGGAAGCTTGTTTTAATATGTTCAGATTTACTTCTGAGATGCTCATTTTCTTTTAAAATTCGATTGATTGAGGCAGCCTAACTCTTAGCAGTAACTATAAGAAATTAGATTGTACTGTGAAGTATAAACAGGGCTACGATTGATGATATGACACTCTGAGCATTATCAAGAGGTTTGTGGTCTGCTTTGTTGTGGGAGGTAATTGACACTGAAAGCTTTTTGAAAATTGAGGTTTGCAGGAGTAGGCCCAAGTCAATGATGTTTTGTTTCATACAAAGTATTAGACTAAGGCATTAGCTGGCATGTTCTAATACACATTACAAAACCCAAATTTAGGAAAGACATTAGTTTTTTCTTATAGCAAGCAGAAATTAAGATATATGATATAAAAACAAAATAAAAATTTACCTATATTGGATGCAATTACTCTTTGAGTAACAGAGGAAGAAAGAGCCAACATGGTTCTTGACAGCCTTGTTGTCAACAAAGGTCAATAGACTAAGCATCATTTGATATCAATTTAATTCCTCTAGGCAATTAATAAGCACATGTTCTCATTCTCTTTTTTGATGTTCAAAGTTTAAGGGCTATGTCTATTCTTTATTATAAATACATGCATCTTAAAATTTTTCTCTTTTGAGGCCGGACAATAGCACAGCCGGGTAGGTCATTTGCTTTGCACATGGCTGACCTGGGTTCAATTCCCTGTCATCCCATATGGTCCCACAAGCACCTCCAGGAGTAAATCATGAGTGCAGAGCCAGGAGAAACCCCTGAGCATTGCTTTGGTGTGACCCAGAAAGCAAAAACATTTTTTTCTCTTTTAATTTATTAAAATAGATGTGCACATTTTTAATTTTAATTTAATTAATTGCAATTAGCAAAAATGGATTTTAGTGAAGTAAAATAGTTTTATTGAAGGATACTAATTTTAAGGAGAACTGGGGGGCAGAGACAGAATGAGAGACAGAGAAAGAAAGGAAAGCCCCAAGAGTAAAGGAAATTAATGCCATTAAAGAGCACAGCCAGTCCTAAGGGGAGAGAAAGGTAAAAATGGGTATTCTTTTTACAAACTGCTAAGTTCCATTAAAAGCAAACAGCTGTCTGTTGTGACAAAAGAAAAAACTGATTGTATTGTATTCAAAATGTAATTTCTTTTTTCTCCAACAGACTCCTAAAAATTTGGGGGGTAATAAAAGAGACACTCTGATTTCTTACATTTGAAGTTAGAAATACATCGGCCAAAGAGGGAAGATGGACAACTGCGGAGGTTTGTCTAGCACTTTCCCATCAATGAGGAACATATCTACACCAAAACCTGAATTAAACAGAGTTCTGACTAGGTTCCAACAGAAAATGTCACTGCATCCAGACAGCTCTGCTTGCTGCTCAGGGTTGGGCAGACTTTGACTTTATATCTGCTGCCAGACACCAGCAATTCTGGACCAGACCCCAAGCCAGTTAGACCCCAGTATTTTTAATTTTCCCCAGGGCATTTATGATCAAAACCTTCTCCGTGGCTATCCAGAACCACACAAACTCAAAGCCACAGGCACTGACTTTACATTGACTTGATTTTGTGAGCCTTGAGTTTGATCATTACTTAGGTCAGATCAGATATTGTCCTGAGTCCTCATTGGAGCACTAGACATATGAAGAAATGGAGAACTTCACAATCATCAATGAATTAGGATTAAAAAAAAACCCTGAAAGGTCTTCAAACACAACAAAACTTCTAATCTCACTGAAGAAGACTGGCATGCAACAATCCCATCAATTTGCAATGAGAAATTAAGTAATCAGTGGAGGAGATTGTTGATAAACTCAGAGAAATAATTAAGAAAAGACAACTCAGAAATTAATGAACTAAAAAGTATAGTAACTGAGCTGAAAACATAGCAGCATGACTTGGTAGAAGAATAGAAGCAGGGACCTCCAGGACAAGTAGAGGAAATTATAAAGAGAAATCCTTACAAATCAGATAAGACATGAAAGGGAGAAGTTACAATAGATACCATGGAGCTACAAGGAAGCATAAAATGACTATGAGAAACTTTTATGACACTAACTTGGAGAACCTACAGGAAATGGATGAACTTTTAAAATCGAACAATCTCCCAAATCTGAAACACGGGGGCCAGAAAATATGAATATACCAATTAAACCAAAACTCTTCAGTGCCACCCTTGAGAACATCATGTGACATAAAAGAATGGGAAGGAATGGGAGTGAAGATAGAGGGATCGACAACTAACACCACCTCAGCTAAACTATGACATCGTTCTAATAAAAACATAGAGCAACAAGTTTGGCGGCGTGGATGTGGGGAAAAGGGGACACTCATCCATTGTTGGTGGGAATGCCGGCTGGTACAGCCTTTCTGGAAAACAATATGGACTTTCCTCCAAAGACTAGAAATTGAACTCCCATTTGACCCAGCCATACCACTCCTGGGAATCTACTCTGGGAAACCAAAAATCGCATGCGGAAACACCATCCCTACTTTTATGTTCATAGCAGCATTATTCACAATAGCCAGAATCTGGAAGCAACCAGAGTGCCCGAAAATCGATGACTGGATAAAGAAGCTTTGGTACATCTACACAATGGAATACTATGCAGCTGTTAGGAAAAATGAAGTTATAAAATTTGCCTATAAATGGATGGACATGGAGAAGATTATGTTGAGCGAAATTAGCCAGAAGGAGAGAGACAGATACAGAATGACTGCATTTATCTGCATAACATAAATATATAGGTACATATTATGATACCAATATCCAAGGTCAAGTGAAACATACATCAGGAGGTTCTGTCAAAGGTGGAAATTATCACAAACGTGTGGGAGTCAGAGGCTAGGTAAGACAGAAAATGGAACAGTGTGCTAACAATTGTGAGGGTACTAATGCCAACCTAGAACTGAGCATTAAATAGAGGCAAAAGGGATACACATGACAACCCTTTAATGTTTGTTTTGTAATCCATAGTCTGGAGAGGAAGGAAAAGAGAAAGATAGAGAAATGGAAAGAAATAAAGAACCTGCCATGGAGGAGGGCTGGGGAGGGGGGGAGGGAACCGGGGGCGTTGGTGGTGGGAGATGGGCACTGGTGGCGGGATGGGTGCTGCTACACTGTACGACCAAAACCCAAATATGAACTTTTTAATTGTATATCTTTTGTAATTGTAAAAATAAAAAAATTAATTAAAAAA
>JAJIBD010023746.1:0-83257 GCA_021461705.1 Cryptotis parvus | reverse complement strand
GAAATTGAACTCCCATTTGACCCAGCGATACCACTCCAGAGAAATCTACTCTGGGAAGCCAAAAATCCAGCTAGGAAACACCATCCCTACTTTTATGTTCATAGCATGCATTATTCACAATAGCCAAAATCTGGAAGCAACCAGAGTGCCCGAAAATCGATGACTGGATAAAAAAGCTTTGGTACATCTACACAATGGAATACTATGCAGCTGTTAGGAAAAATGAAGTTATAAAATTTGCCTACAAATGGATGGACATGGAGAAGATTATGTTGAAACGAAATTAGCCAGAAGGAGAGAGACAGATACAGAATGACTGCATTTATCTGCATAACATAAATATATAGGTACATATTATGATGCCAATATCCAAGGTCAAGTGAAACATATATCAGGAGGTCCTGTCAAAGGTGGAAATTATCACAAACGTGTGGGATTCAGAGGCTAGGTAAGACAGAAAATGGAACAGTGTGCTAACAATTGTTGAGGGTACTAATGCCAACCTAGAACTGAGCATTAAATAGAGGCAAAAGATACACATGACAACCCTTTAATGTATGTTCTGTAATCCATAGTCTGGAGGGAAGGAAAAGAGAAAGAGAGAGAAATGGAAAGAAATCAAGAACCTGCCATGGAGCAGGGCTGGGGAGGGGAGGGAACCGGGACGTTGGTGTGGTGGGAGATGGGCACTGGTGGCGGGATGGGTGCTGCAACACTGTTTGACCAAAGCCCAAATATGAACTTTTTAATTGTATATCTTTGTAATTTTAAAAATAAAAAAATTTAAAAAAAAAGAAAAAAAAGAACACTTCCTTATCCCCTACCTGACCAGTCTTTTTCAGCTGCCTCTTGGGTTAACTTCAAAGCCCTCTCCTAACCTTGCAGTGAATGTGCATGCAACGTACCTCATGAGAAGCATAAGTGTGCATCGAGAGCCAGGGGTGTCAGCCAGTTAAAAATGCTTCTCTTAGGGAACATGTGTGAATAAATGTCAAAAGGTCTGATACCAACATAGAACTGAGCATTAAATACAGGCAAAAAATGCAAATGATGGCTTCTAAGTGTATGTAGTGCAACCCACAATGTGTAGGAGAAGGAAAAGAGAGAGAGGGGAGAGAGAAAGGAGATAAAGAACCTGCCATTTAGGCAGGACGTGGGAGGGGGAGGGAATGGGGACATGGGTGGTGGGTTATTGGCACTGGTGGAGGGCGGGGTGCTGGAACACTGTGTGACCAAAACCTCCAAACATGAACAACACTGTAATTGTATATCTCATGGTGGCATAATAAAATGTTTTAAAAATGCTTCTCTTGGATATACTAATCAAATATGTTATTCAACCAATTTCTTGAATCAACCCATAACAGAATCTTTGAAAAGGAAAGCTACAAAAAGGGAACTTATGGAAAGGAAATCATAAAGGGTAAAAGGTAAATTAAAAACATCTCTAAGGAAAAGTGCCTGCTATAGAGTCAGACTGGGGTAGGGGAGGGCATCTGGGGACATTGGTGGTGGTGAAATGTCACTGGTGAAGGGATGAGTGCTGCAGCATTGTATGACTGAAACCGAATCGTGAACAGCTTTGTAAATGTCTATCTCACAGTGTTATAATTAAAAAATAAAAAATAAGGAAATGAGCTACTAAGGCACTCAAACTCTTGAATAAGTTTTAAATGCAAAATTCATAAGTTGAAGAAAAAAATATCACTAAGATCAGGAGAACTACACAGACAGAACCAACCAGACTATACCAGATCTGGGTCAGAAAGTAGCTTGAAAGATGTGACATGGGTCCCATTCTCTGACTAGGATATCCAGACACGCTGTACACCACTTTCTGGAGGACACAGCAGAACGCAAATGTTTGAAGATGGCATTCACTTTTATTTTTATAAATGGTTATGGGCATTAACTTTATTATCTTCCTTGGGTCAGATGCTTTACATACATCTTTTGTTTCATTTCATTCTCCCATAGCTCTTTGAATTGCTTCCCCATTTTATAGGGAAGAAAACCAAGCTCAGAAATGGTCAGCTACTCTTAGCTAGGCTAATAATCACATCATAGTGTGACATGTTCCAAAGCTCTGTTCTGTTCTCCACTCCCAATATTCTCCCCCCCAAGGCTCCTGCCCTTACCTCTGACTTTCTACATATTGGCCAACCTGCTGCCCCAAATCCTGCCCTCTCCCCACCCCCTCCCACCCCTGCTCTGGCTCCTTCTGCTGCAAAACCTGGAAACAACCCACAGAGCCTCTTTCTGTTCTAGGCCAGCCAGAAGGAGATATGTCAATAAAATCAATGATAAAAATTGGAGATGCACTTACAAGAAAACTGGGATCTCCATTCATTCAGCCACCAATTCATCGTCTAAGCCAAGGTTGTATTAGAGAGTCTCTGTGCCATACCACTGTCCCAGGGGCTTGGGATCATCATGACAAAACCATCATCAAAAATCAAAACCAACTGAGCTCATATTTGGACACTGACCCAGGCCTAGAGCTTGATGATGTGCTCTTGCAGACCTGAGCTAGGAGAAGGTGAGTGGGGAAAGTGGAGGAGGGGCTGCCTGGACCCAGCACTGTGGAATATTGGTCTGGCTCCCTGTAGAGTCCATCTAGGGGGCTCCCAGGCCTGGGGAGCTGCCCATAGAGGCTATTGGGCATTCAGATGTAAGCAAGCAAACTGTGGGAAAGGACTAGCACAGAGAGACACCGCCCCACCATTAGGAAGCAGTGGGTGTACCAGGCAGGAGAACTGCAGGATCCTAAAGGGCTTCTTCATCTAAGTTCCCTTAAGAGAAACAGAGGTAGGGCCAGAGCTAAAGTACAGGCAGTAGGGTGCTTGCCTTGTTCGCTACTGACCCACATTCAGTTTCCAGCATCCCATATGGTCCCCTGAGCACCACCTGGAGTGACTCCTGATGTGGGCCAAATTAAAAATATCACTGTATCACTGTGAAGTAGAGGAACAAGGAAGAGAGATGAGAGAAAGATTTGTTTTGTGTGAGAGAGAGATGAGAGAAAGAAGAGAGAGAGAGAGAGAGAGAGAGAGAGAGAGAGAGAGGAACAGAAACCAGAGAGCTGATTTCCTAAGGATAGACAGGGGTCATGAAAGCCAGCGTTCCTAAAAGTGCTCTTGTCCACTCACTGGACTTTACTAGAATCCTTTCCTATGAACTCTCACCAGCTCACCACCTGACCTGGTGTCACCCCTTTCCTTAGCCTAATCATCCAGCTGGAGAAAGTGGGGGGGCCTCCCTTTTCATCCCCATTCATCTGAATTACCTGGACAGGGCTTAGAGTCCTTCCCAAGCCTAGTGACCCTGTCCCCAGCCTCTCTTCTAACACTGGCTAGAACTGGGTCAATATTTCTTCAGCATGGACTGTATTTGAGGTGACATTTAGAACTGGGTGCTGATTTGATCTCACTTCCAGGAGTTAGGGTAAAGTTGTGGTCCTTGGCCTTGATAAGGCGGATGCAAAAGACAAGGGATTGTTGCAACTTAAGCCCCAGCTGGACAAGCAGTGCTCACTGTATCATTGTCTCACAGTCTTTCCGTAGATCATAGATTTGCTCAAGCGGGCACCAATAACATCTCAACACGTCCTGTCACATGAGAGATAGACCAAGGGGCATCTGCCCCCTCCAGGAACATAAAGAGCTTCAAATCATTCCATCAAGTCATAGGAATGAAGGCCATAATTGTTACTGGTATTTGGCATATCAAATACGACATAGGTAGCTTGCCAGGCTCTGCCGTGTTGGTGGGATTCTCTTGTAGTCACGTCAAAACTCGAGCATTTATTGATGAACAGTGCGGCCGCAATAGCGGCGCTGGAGCTGTGATCAGCTCTTCTGCTTGGTGGAGCACTGAGGGAGAGGAGTCAGATGTGGAAAATGGCAGCCCTCATGGTGTGGGGGTTCCTCTGGCTTCTTGCAGAGGCTCTCCTGGTGTGGTGGGTCAGGGCTACCCACCATCTCTCCCGGATGCCTCATGATTAGCTGGGCACAGGGAGACCAAGTAGCAGCTCTGCCCGTGCATGTCTCTGGATCGGCATACCTGGGCTGGCCTTGAAAAAAGACTGCTGCAGGGTGGGTCACTGATGAGCTGGGCTGTGATCAGCTCTTCTACTGGGTGGAGCTCTGAGGAGAGGGGAGTCGGATGTGGAAAATGGCGGCCCTCATGGTGTGGGGTTCCTCTGGCTTCTTGCAAGTCTCTGCAGGGGTGGCGGGCCAGGGCTAGAACCACAATCCCTTCCGGACGCCTCATGATCAGCTGGGCATAGGGAGAGCAAGCAGCAGCTCTGCCGGGTGTGTGAGGCGGTGCTTAAGGGCGTGGAGAGAGTACAACAGTGGATAGAGCACTCTGCCTTGGATGCACTGACCTGAGCACCACCAGGAGTGATCCCTGGGCGAGAGCCGGACAAAGTTCTGAACATTGCCAGGTGTGGCCCTAGAAGCAGAAAACAAAACAAACAAACAAACAAAACCCCAACCCAAACAAAAGCAGCAGAGCTGAGTCATCAACAGCATACTGCACTTTCCAGGGCCGAGTTTAAGACTTCCAATAATGGGCTTTTGATTTAGGAGCTGTTTCTTTTCAGTTACTCTTTGTGGCTGCTGACCCACTCCATTACTATGAAGCTAAGATTTTTTCTTCTTTTTACATTTTCTCAGCTCCAAAATTTAGGGAGGGAGGAAGTGCTCCAAGACCAAAGAAGGTGATGCCTGATCATTCTGAAAGCCAAAAGTAAAAGTGCTGTTGCATGCATGGCTCAGAGGATCTTTAGCCTTGAAACATGGGTCTTGTCACCTCTTAAGTGAATGGCTACGCATGGAAGAAATGTCAGGACTCGAACCAAAGTCAAAGTGGCACCAGCCCTTCCCTCCAGGGTTCTCCTTTCTCCCAGGTGGTGGCTCTGTAAACTGGATTCTGTCTGCAGAGAGCACTATGGGGTGCCTGGCCCCTGGACACAGCCTGACTCCAGGGATGTCTGTCCCCATTAGTACCTGTGGGTTACATCCACAGTCTTCTGCTGAATATCCCATTATAACTTGAAATAATCCTTTTTCTGGAGAAAAAAATAAATCCCCAAAACCTTGGTGTAACCACATTTTATATATGTAGCCTATTTCTGTGGCCAGAGAGAAAGTACAGTGGATAGGACATTTGCCTTGCATGTGACCTGGGATTGACCCTGGTACCACGTATGGTCCCCCAAGCATTACTAGGAGTGATCCCTGAACACAGAGCCAGGAATAATCCCTGGAATAATAATCCCAGGAATAATCTGCCAGGTCTGACCCCCCCAAAAACAAAAGCAAAAACCAAAAACCAACTTAGAGCCTATTTCCTTGATTATATTCAGTCTGTGAACAAGCATAAATAAGTCCCAGGCTCATCATTCCCCCATTCACTGAGAATAGCCTGGGTCACTTCTAAGACCAGCCTTTCCTTTTCCCACCAAATCATTATCTATGATCTCCAGCTGGGGGTTTGGGGGTGGGGTGGGGGAGATGCCACCAGTGTAATCTGCAACCTGGAAACAGCATTGCTCATTAAGGTTGAAAAAGTGACTGAGGCTCACTGAGGCCTATGCAAATCAGTCCTGATGAGCCTTAACTGATCTGTTTACAAACCAGACCTGCTAGACAGGCCTCCATGATTTTCTATCAAAGCACAGCCCTGCTCTTTATGGGCATCTGGCTGTCCCCGAAGAGGAGTTTAAACATAGACTCTTTCCTTCAAAGGAAGATCAAAGCTTTATTACTCCTAAATGAGTGCATTATTTCCACTTACTACCTTCTTGTTTGCAATTTGTGTTTACTAGCAGCACTGTCTCAGGTTTACTTTGTGAATTACTCGTTTCTGAAAACAGTACGGCAGTTTTATGGACCGCAGTATACATTTGTGGAGATTATGTGGCATATAACATAGAATGGCCCATCAGATAGGACATTAGGCAAAGAAAATTCTCTGCACAGATGACAATACCTGACCATGCAGACTTCATTTACGACTCTCTCTCTCTCTCTCTCTCTCTCTCTCTCTCTCTCTCTCTCTCTCTCTCTCTCTTCTCTCTCTCTCTCAAAGATGAAACTATCTGCCATATCAGACCTAAACCCTCCAAATCTGAGGGTTGGAGATTAGAAAACTCTTTGCCTCTCTGGAGAAGTTTCTTTGAAGTTTTCATTTTCTTCTTTTTTGCTTTTTTGGGTCACATCTGGCGATGCTTAGGGGGTTACTCCAAGCTCTGCACTCAGGAATTACTCCTGGTGGTGCTCTGGGACCATATGGAATGCCGGGTTAAACCCCAGGTCGGCTGCATGTGAGGCAAAGGTACTATTGCTATAACTGCTGTACTACTGTTCTGGCCCTAAGTTTTTATTTTTTATTGAGAGAAGAACAAGCAGGTACAACTAGACTAGGTGTGGGCTATCATCAACTCCCAGGAGAAGCAGTTCGGGAAGGGTTGGTGGGGGAACCTCCCAATTCAGACGTATTTGCAGAAAGACAAGAAGAGTATTGCTGAGGAAAAATAAATCTGCAAAGTATGGCCTGTAATTAATACCAGCCTGATCCATTTCCCTATGTTCTTCAGCCAGTGACCTCCTGGCCCCATGCCTCAGAAGACAGGGGAGCTGCTGGTCCTCTCTGGGCCCGATGTCATGTTGGAACCCCTGCTTTTCACCCCCTCACCTCAATCCACTCAAGGAGGAGCAAGCAGCCAAGGAAAATGCATTTTTTTGTTTGTTTCTGTTTGGGAAGCAAACCCGACAGTGCTCAGGGCTTATGCTCAGGGATCACTTCTGGTGGTCTCAGGGAACCACATGGGGTACCAGGAATTGAATCTGGCTCAGCTGCATACAAATGAGGACCCTCCCTGCTGTACTATCACACCAGCCCTGGAAACATCTATTTCAAGATTTGTGGGGACAACAGGTTTGTAAGCTTGAAGGTGTCACCTACTAATCAAAGTGGGCAGGGAGTCTGCTCTGAACATGGCACCATCCAGCTTTCAAAATCACTGGTGGCACCAGTCAGAAAGGCCACAGTCAGGGATTGAGCTGGGGTTCAGAGTCAGCAGCTGTGAATAATTTGGGTGCTGGGATATTTTGTATTGTTTTTATACTGGAGCACACATTTATCAGAGCCCTAGATTTGGATGCATTCGCTTCCAGGCGTTCCAGATGTTGGCTGGTGCCACATGGTCTCCTGAGCACCATCAGGAAACCCCTACCACCATGCCCTGAGCACTGCTGGGGGTAGATCCAGAACTCTGGCAGGCGTGGCCCTCAAAACCTAACCTACAAATTAATACCCTACCCTCTAGCGCCCGGCCCCACCTACAAATTAATAAAATCACATTTGTCATGAACCCCATGGACAGAACACTACTACCCCCAAACAAATCGGGCTGAAAGAAGTAAGCTGAAGAATTGGAAACACTATCAGAAATCTTTTTGTAAAAGAGTCCGTTGGGAGGGCCAGGCGATAGCACAGCGGGTAGTGTGCTTGCCTTGCATGCAGCTGATCCTGGTTTGATCCCTGGCATCCTATATGGCTCCCCAAGGACCACCAGGAATAATTCCTGAGTTCAGAGCCAGGAATAACCCTGAGCATTGCCGGGTGTGAGAAAAAGACAAAATAAATAAATAAATAAATGAATAAATAAATAAATAAATAAATAAAAAATTTAAAAGTCCCATCCTGCTTATGGCCTTCTAAGCATTTCGATGGTCCAGCTCTGTCACTGCAACTTTGAAATAAACAACAAATAAACAAAAGTCAGATGATAAGTCTTAAATATCAAGTTAAAAACAACAACTCAGAAATACATCAGAAATCATGTTACAGGGGGTTGGAGAAAAGACATTTCAGACCACAAAGTCACAATTAAAAAGACAAATTTTAAGCAGCCAACATTATGATTCCTAGAATTCAGAAAAGGAAAATGGAACGCATTAGGCTGTGACTATATCATATAAAACCTTGACGTATGCTTGCATGTGTCTTGCGGAAGGCGAACCATGGCATCCAAGGACTGTCTCCCTCTGCCAGCCTGCTTCATCTCTGGGTCTAGTCCAGTGTCTATCTTCTGACCTGCTCATTAACATTCACTTTAGCTCTCCTTTGTCTAAAATACAGACTTTTCATCTCTGAGACAAAGGGTCAATTCTAGACAAAAAGTGAGAGTCAAATAAATGAGTGGAGGCGTTAACTAATCGAGCATACTTACATTAGCACAAATAAGCTATCAGCTCTCTCTGGTCATCTTAGCTCATTAAAGTGACAAAACCAAATCAAGCAAGGCGAATGAATCATGTTTGGCACCCCATAGAGAACAGGCCTGGGGTCAGGGTTAAGGTCATTGAGAGGAGGAGAGAGACTGGGATGAAAGCTACGTTTGCTCTTAGGGTCTCACAGTTGGGAACTCGAAAGTGAGAATTTCTGGAAAAAGGCCTTCAATAGTCTAAAATGACCCAAGGATATTTTTTTCAATTCTGTTCTATCAATAAATGGCACGAGAAGCTCAACAGGCACCTGATGAAGAGTCCCTAGGAAAACAGTAAAAGAACTGTGAACTTGCCCTCCTCTGAACAGCTGAAGGTCAATGAACTCTTTCAGGGCAGAAGGCTATCTCTTAATGGAGTCAGGAGGAGTCATTTACCTCTAAGAGGCCCCCAAACATTCATTTTTATCAGGAGACCCGGCAACAACTCCATCCCATTTCCTATGATGCAGAGGAGAATAATGGCAGATTCCCTCTCTTCTGATTTGACAACGTCGGTGCAAAGTTTTCCACTCTGAAAAAACTGTGTGGTACTGAAACAATATTTATTCTAACCTCTAATAATCCCAACTCTAAAGCGTTTTAGGCATTTATCATTTTTAATGACTACGACAAATGCCAAATTTTGTCCTTTTGAAGATAAAATGCTACCCTCAAAAAGTCATGGGATTTGCATATACAGCCAAGGCTGAGAAACGCACCCAAAGCTGCCCTTTGGTTTTATGAGCCTGGCTGCGAGGACGGTTTCCACAGTCTCTCCCTCTGCCAATATCATTATTTTACAGAGGGGCCTGCCAACATGCGGCACGGAGCTGAGCTTGCGTGTCAGGTTTATTCAAGTGGCTCATTCTAGATGAGCTCTCTTGCCATCTCTTTACCAGGCATGACGGACTATCATTAATAAAAAATGTATTGATCGTGGAATCTATTCCCGGCTATAAAAAACCCTAATAAATGAGATGGCTACATGAGCAATAAATAATTCCCAACCAGAGAGAGTCCAAAAACTGTCAGAAACACAGGCCTCACCGTTTCCTGAGCCCTGCACTCAACGACATCAGAATTTTTTAGAGCAAAAGCAAGGTATAGAGATCGGTACAATGCCCTTATTTTTATTTATGGTAGAAGGTGGGAGTTTGAGCCACATCCAGGGTGATCAGGACTCTGCAAAGGGGTGCACTTGGCCATGCCTGGGAGACCTGGTGGTGCTGGGGATCAAACTGAGGTCAGCCACAGGCCAGGCAAATGCTTGACACCTGTACTGACTCTCCAGTCCAGTGCCCTCATTTTTGAGGAAGTCGGTCCAGGACATTGCACAAGCAATTGTAACGCACGCCTAGGGCTAGAAGGGCTGGGGACAGGACCCTTGTCTTCTGGCGGGGACGGTGTCACCAGAGACACTCAAAAGCATGCTCTGCAGTCTGGGGGCCCAGGTCTGCTGCTGCACTATTTATGTTTTTGTTGTTATTAAGCTTGCTGAAAAAATAGTCCAATTTTAGTGTGAATGGTGATGCCATCCTCTTTTGGGAATTCTTGAATTATTAAATGTTGAATACAATTAAATAGTAAAAGGTCATCTTCCATCTCTCTGCCACCAATGAGAGACGGTTTCGCGCACTGCGGCGCGATAGACGTGCTAGTTTATGGGTCTGACACCTTGCATGGAACGTTACAAATTCCTGTGATGTCCTTAAGCTCTCTCTTCAATTGAACTGAAAGATGGCTGAAAAACCCATCGGGCGGCAGCTACCCATTGCCTGGACATTTCAGAATGCTCCAGGGTGTATTTAGAGCAGCTGGGGATGGGGGATGGGAATAACTTGACCTGTTTTCCTGAGGCTTCTGACAGTAGCCGACTAGAATTTATGTACAGGGATGAAGCTGCCTCTTGCCTTTCTCCCCCATCCTAACCCACTTGCAGAGAGCAGACAGATCACATGCGGATCTGCTTGCTGAGCACCGTCAAGATCAAAATCCATTCCATGGGGCCAGAAAGAGAATGGAGTTAAGGTTCACACCTTGTATGCGACTGCCCCAATTCAATCCCTGGCACCACGTGAATGCCAAGCACTGCTGGATGCAGCCCTGGGAATCCAGCACTGCTGGGAATCCCCAGCACTGCTGGGTGGCCCAAGTAGCCCGGTTCCTATAGGCCTGACCACATCGCATCCCTGAGTCCTCCTGAATGATCAAGAATCACTGGGAGGAGCTCCAAGGGTTGAGTACCTCTGGGAGATCCCAAGAATAGTCAAAAAACAGGCTACAAATGTGGGGTGGGGTGCTAACTTACATTTGGCCTCTGCCTGTTCTATTAGGTTACTAGATCTATGTTCTATTGAGTCACCTAATGAGGCAGAGGGCCTCATACTAAATCAAATCTGTATTGTAAAGGGGTCTACCCCATGTTTCAAGATCTATGTGAGCTTTGTATTTTTGGTTTTGAGGTCACTCCCTGGTGCAATGTTTTGGGGTCGCTCCTGGTGTTGGATCAGGGAACCATATGGTGCCTGTGATCAAACTTGGCTTCCAGCATGGAATGTGCTCCGCCCAACTGAACTATCAGAAAGATTGTGTTTAGGGTCAGATAGATATAAAGGGGTTTAAGTTCTGTCTTTGAAAATAGCTGATGTCAGTTTGGTCCCTGACACCTCACACGTTCCTGTGAACTGACTGAATATAGAGCCAAGAGTAGCACCACTGGGTGTGGCCCATAAAACCAAATAAGTAAAACAATAATTATATTTGCAACTGCAATGTCCACAGAGAGCACAAACTCATGCTTTACCTTGATGCAAGTCACTATTCAGCTATTGTTTTTCAGCTACATCTGGCAGTGCTGGGCAGTTGCTCTCTCTGGTGCTAGGGATAGAACCTAGGCCTCCTACATGCAAACCCTGTGCACACCCACGAGTCATCTTCTCAGCCCTGCAGGCATGTCTCACGGTGGTATAATAAAAATTTTAAAAAAAATAAAGGAGGTATGAGGCTGCAGAGATAGTGCAGGGTTAAGCAGCTTGCCTTACATGTGGTTGATCATGTAATTTCATTAGCAGATATGGACCCTGAGAACTTCCAGGAGTGATCCCTGAGCACAAAATCAAAAGTAAATCCTAAGTACAGGTGGGTGTGGTTCAAATATGGAAGCCAGAAAAAGAGATTATTTCCAAATATAATATTTTTTTCTCAGAAGTTTCTTTAAGCAGCATAAGCTAGCCTTTTTAACCCCTTAACTTTAAAAGATCTACATTTTGCACAATTTCTTGGGCAGTTACATCCTTTAGAAACTTGATCTGCTGAAGAAGACTCCTTCAAGAACAGGCATTATGTAGTGAGTCCTTCAGGGAATACAAACCCAGTAACGCAGTCTCTATATCATGGAGTCTTCCACGTACTGAGTTCTTCTTCGAGACCCAAGTTCTTCCTCAACTAGGGAGGAGAGCTGAATTTAACACCTTCTGGGCCTTCCAAGAGCTCAGTCTGGTAAGGACAGACAAGCTCTGAATACAGTGTTAACAGGACGAGTCCTACAAAATGAGATGCTTGCCAAGAGCTATGACCACTGGAGCAGGGACTCAGCCTGAGGAGGCAGAGGAAGGTCAAGGAGCTAAGATGCCTAAACCAGGTATTTGGTCGAGGAAATGGCATTGCAAAGGCACAAGAAGGAATCATGCTTGAGGAAAGCAGGGCTGTGGGTTGCACAGGGAGCCTCAATGGACGCTAAGGGCCAGAGTACAGGGAACTTGACTAGGGCAAGAGCAGGAAAGCTGGGGAGCTGTGCTGAGGAGCGCTGCCCACCCCCAGGCTAAAGGATTTCATGCAGGAAATGAGCAGATCATTTGCAGCCACGTGAAGGGGCATTGGGAAGACCCTGAATGGTTGCCAAAGAGTAGCTAAAAATCTACTGATGGGGAAAGATCTGTGGTGTCCGTAGCTTTGGGGTGGAGGAGGTGATGGAAATGTTCTTCAAATTGGATTGTGGAGAGCCCAGGGATGGCTCCATATCCCAGGCGCCTGATTGAAACATGAGACTGTGAGCTCTACCCTCTACCATCACTTGTGCCTTGCAAAGTCACAGGCTCTGTGTGGGGTCCCAGTGCTGCACAAGGTGTGCCAGCTCCAGGACACCGTGGACCTAGCAACGGAGGGCCTCCTGCTGCCATAGGAACAGCCAGAAAGGGGCACAGAACAGCAATTGAATGAAAGAATTGGACTGTGATGAATTCTGCACCTCCTTCTACATTTACTAGCCACCACTGAATTTTACGTTTAAAATGAGTCGTTTCTGTCCCTGCTTTTTTTTTTTTTAGATTTTCGTCCACGTCTGGCGGTGCTCAGGGTTTACTCCTGGCTCAGAGCTCAGAGATCACTCTGGGCAGGACTTGAGGACCATCTGGTGCTGGCCACGTGCGAGACAAATGAATCCCGTGCTACCTCCCCAGCTCCAGGCATTCTCATATGTGAGTTATACTCAGTAAACGTGGTTGGGAAAATGAGAGGCAATTTCAGAGATACTGAAGTATCTAAGAACTGAGGAAGGGCCAGATGTAGGTACTAGAGAGTTCGAGACCCTGAGAGTATGGGGAGACAAGAGGAGTCAAGGACGGTTCTGGGACTTTGGCTGGAGAGGGAATAGGGTGAGAAGAAACATATTGGGGACAATAGGGTACACAGGTTTTGAGGTGTCTATGAATCACACACTTGAGCAGGGTTTTCTCAAACTCCTATGAATATCTAAGGTACACAAAATTTTTGGGGGACACCCCCTTAGTGATACCATCATGGGTTATTCCTGGCTCTGTGCTCAGAAGTTACCCGCAGCAGTGCTCAGGGGACCATATATGGCACCAGGACCGGTTGGGTGAGCAGAATGCCTGGCTACCAGTTCTCTGGCCCCATGCATAATTTATTGTTGAGGCACAACCAGTCACGAGTTTCAGGAGCCCAGCTTGAACCATGATAAATGCATACGCCACACTGCACCTACCAGAGAGCTTTAGCTGCCACTTCCCCTCTTTACAACCAATTTCCCTCTTCCCATCCAACCACCTCACATTTCCTTCCCAACCTACAACCAACATACTGTCAGAGCAAGATTTAATCTTCTATGTCAACAATTGAGTTGTATTCCTTCACATATATTTATGTCTTTGTCTTTGGTTTAACTTATGGACAGACACTGAGGTTGTTAGGTCTCAGCTATAGCCAATGGTGCTGCAATGAGGGTCTTCGTGCAGGGCACAGTGTGGAGCTATAGCCTTTGTCTGGTGCCTGTGGAATGCCAGGCTCCCCTGGATCCCTAGCGGACACCAGAAATATCTCCTGCCAAATGCCATTTGGGGGCAAAGCTGCAGCAGCCAAGAACCACATATCAACAAAGGTCTTAACTCACTCTTTCCTTAGTCTTTTTTCCTTTCAGAGATAGAATCCACATTATATAATTTACTGTTTGACACTGGAACAATTAGGCAGTTGTTGCACATGGTTATGCAACCATCAAAATTAAGGTCAGAAGATTTCATCATTCCCCTCAAAAAAAAATTCAAGCTGTGATGCCCCTTCCCCCTTCCTGCTGGGTATATGGAATGATATACCCATTTGTGTATATCATTGGGTGAGGCGGCAACTTGAGGGCTAATATGGAGAGTGCTACCATGAATCTTATGGCCAGGATCCTGGAAGGCAAATGTGTTTCTTTTTTTTTTTAAATATATATGGAAGGTTAGAAAAATCTGGATCTCATGGAACCCTAGGTTTAACCTATTGAGAAAATATCAAACTATTTCAAAGTGGTTGAACTCTTCTATATTCCTGGCAGCAAGTTGTAAGGGTTTCAATTTCTCCACATGCTCAACACTTGTGACTTTCCTGAACTCATTGCAAGGATTTGTTTATAAATATACTTTGTTTATTTTAATTTAAGCAGTGCTCAGGGGGCCTCCCTAAGTATTTGGGAATACTTAGCTCATTAGGTCAGATAGGTCAGATATGTAGGGTGATAGTTTAGGGTCACCCGTCCAGTGCTGGGGGGCTGCCAGGAACAGTTCTGGCAATGCTTGCGGGACCATGCAGTGCTAGTTTGAACTCAGGTTCCAATGCAGGCAAGCTCAGCCCCAACCACTGAGCTATCTCTCTGGTCTCTAGACTACGCTGTTTATGGTAACTTTTGAGATAAGAAATTAATGGTCAGACAAAGGTGACAAATCACTACGTAAAGTCTGTTCCAGCACAAAATTTGTATTCTATTGATAACCATATAATTAATTACGGTAATTATCTGTCCCTCATATAGGGTCTGGGCAGGATGCCATATGACTGTTTGTGCATTTTTTTCAGAGGCCCATCCACATTCATACCCTTCCCTCTCATCTGCTCACACACCCTTGGCAAGCACCCCTTTTCTTCACATTATTACTTTTGCCCTCTTTTATTGGATCATTCCACTTCCATTAGCATAATCCTGTAGCATTTCCCATCTTACAACATGAAACTTCCCTCAACCCGTCTCCCTTTCCTGTGTTAGTCCCAATTGTCTTTTCTTTTACAGCAAAACTTCTTGAATTATCTCCTCATTGCTTCCAACTTCTCTTCTCCCTGTTCTCAACCTCATTCCCAAAATTCCACTCAAGCCTGTCAGTCACCAATGACTGTCATATTTATATGGCCCCAGGCCAGTATCAACTCTTCTGCCACCATGAAAGGCAAGCTGGAGGGGTGCTGTGGCGCTACCCTCCCAGCCCAGCTGACCCACCACATACCCCAGCAAGGGATGAGTTGATCCTATCTAGAAGCATTTATCTGGGGACTCAGCGGGCTGGGCTCAGTGGACTGAGTAAATGCTTTGCATGGGGAGATGTGGGTCTCAGCACCATCTAGTCTTCCCAGCACTGTTGAGTGATTCCCAGCACTGTAGGGTGTGGCCCCCAAACCAAAACAACCAAGAATAATATGGCCAAACTTAAGTATCATGAAAAACTCATTTTGATTCTGGTAATTTCAGAATAATAAAGTTAAAGCCACTAAGTTCTTAGGTAGTAGTGAATCAGTACTTGCTTTCATTAACTGCTATACTGCCATTTTTCTCAGAATAAGAGCTGATGTCATTCCACAACTTTCAAGCTCCTAATAAAATACTCCAGGCATAGCCCTGCCATGGTCCCCCCACCTAAGCTTTATTTTTCCTTTATCATCACTTGACATATGCATTAAATATTTGCTGTCTGCTACTGCCTTACACACAGAGGAGATGCCAAAATGAACAGTCTACAAGGGCAGAATTTTGTCTGTCTGTTCAGCACTATAATTCTAGGAACTTTTTATCACCAGGAGAATGATGGAAATAGTGGGGCTTCTGCCAAAATCAGAATCTAGACCTACCATCTGACATCTTTCAGGGTGGCCAGATGGGGAACAAAGGTGTGTCCTCTATGCTCAGATTGGCTCCAAACAGTGGATGCAAGCTAAATTCCCACATCCTGACCCTGGAAAAGCCTTTAACTGCCTGGCCCTGAAGAACTCAGCAGTTCTGGCCCGTTTCTGGCCAGTTCGGAACTCTGGTCCTTTTAGACTCTCTTCCCTCTGTCTTTTTCTCCATTCTCCATCAGTGGGTGACCCCACTTTGTTAGACCATCCTGAATGTCCAGTTATTGGTAGGGAAAACAAATACATCAAGAGAGGTACTTACTATCAGTATAGAAATTTATTTGAATTGAAAATAATATGGTTCTATTTAGAACATTGTAATTCTCTAAAGCAAATATCATCATTGGCTCTGGAATAGATCTAAAGATGTTATTCTTCTGAGGTCAAAAAAATATGTAGTAAGAATGTACAAGGAAGCAAAACATAGGAAACAATGTTGAGCACTGGCAGTTGTTGTGAGGTGCACAATGATATCCTGCAACTAAGCCTGAATTAAAAGCTGTGAGGCAGGAATGGTCTCGCTCCGTCACGTGCCTGGAAAGTCAAGGCACAGCCTTAATGCATGAATGTCACCACCGGGTGACAGCAGGACATGCGGTCCTGGCATGATGGACAGGCACGGGGGGTAGCACGCCGCACCGTGCCTTTCTCTAACTCCTTTCCTCACACTGATTTGTTTTCTTTCCTTTAAGACAGGGTTTATCCTGTTAGAAAAACATTTAGTTTTATTTGAAAAGCAGAGTAACTCAGATTCTGATCAAGTACACAACAATTTGGTTGAAGATGCTCAAGAATAGAACTCTGGAAAAGGTCAATCATTTCATTAGCCAAGACCATGGTGGCTTGAGAAATCAGAGAATATGTTTATCAAATCATTTCAAAGAATAAGCTGTTAAAAATGGGTGGAAAATCCTAGGGTTTTTTTTGACTCAGAGGATCAAAAGCAGATGGGTGGCCTCTGAATAAACCCATTTACTTGTGGAGTGAGCTAGAAGGAGGCTCCAAGGTAAAGTTTGGTTTCCAACAGTGTCCACAGCCAAAGGGCAGCCTCAGAAGCTCTCCTCCTCCATGAAACTGGAACACAGACGAGAAGTCTTTCTTTGAGTAGCCCTTTGCACACATCATCCTGTAGATCTGGTGGGCCTGGCTGCCCAGAACGATTGGGCTCTTTGTGTTGGTAGCAGAGTCCTGTGCCAATCCCAGGTCCTAAATCAAACAAAGGGCAGGAGGAACACATTGAGACGGTGGTCAAGGTTCACCAAGCACTGTTGAACTCCTGGGGGCCCTGGTGTCAGAGAAGGAGAAAAGAAGTCTGAAGAGGTAACGGGCAACAAGCACATGAGAAAAATGTGTGTGTGTGTGTGTGTGTGTGTGTGTGTGTATTCAGAGACATATTTAGACATGTCTTCACTGACTATAAAGCTACTGTCAATAGAGCTCTTCATTTCTGGTTACCTACCCTCATTCATCTGTAGAGTGGGCTCACTGTTCATGTGACTTATGTCTGGAGACACTGGGAGTTTTGTTTGTTTTGTTGGGGAGGGGAGGGCACACCCAGCCCACTGCAGCATTACTCCTGGCACTGCACTCAGGGATTACGCCTGTTGGGGCTCAGCTCACACTTGGTGGGGCTCAGGGGACTGGATGTGGTGCTAGGGATTGAACCACTTGCCAGGTAAGCACCCTACCTGCCGCACTATCTCTCCAGCACTGAGAGATTTTTTTTCAATCTGCTGAAACCTAAGATCAGTGCCATTATGGAAAGAGTGAACATATATTCAATGTGTTACTCAACAAATATTTAGAATCTGCTGACTATAAGCCATCATTCTATGTGTTTGTTATGGTCACCAGCAAGGCTGACTAATACTGTTCTAAGGAAGCTTGCTGCCCATGGGAAACAATACAAACACTAGCATTCCAGATAATGACATATGCCAGGAAGAAAAATAACACAGGTTAAGAGGTTGGGAAGTGATGGGTGGGGTGGGAGAAAGAATTCTGAAGGTGAAGTATTTAGGGGAGATATTCTTGGGGCCTGCACAGTGAGCCCAATATCTGAATGCTAGGAATAAGGGGTTCTTTGGACAGCTGGGGAAGAGGTTCCAGGAAGTACAAAGCAAGCCAGGCCCCATAGAAGAACATTACTACGTCCCTCAAGAAACAGAAGTTCACTGTGGCTGAAGGGGCAAAAGATGTTAGGGGAAGAAAGGAGGGGCCAGGATGGATTAAGGTAGAAGACAAAACTCTAATACAAGTGGTATAGTCGAGACTTTAAGTGCAAAGGAAAGTCATCTTTACAACTCTTAATATCTCAGAGTGAAGCACTAGCTTTAGAAAAGCGAGATGTCTGCTTAAAAGTATTGAAATTATAACCCTTTACTAGTTAAACTAGAGGTAAAGGGTATTCACTATCACCAAAACAGAAACTTGTCCAAACCCTAAAAAACCTGGGGTAAATGGAAGGTATGAATAGCTGAAACAATATTCCCTGCAATTTTCATGCGTGATTTTAAAAGAGCCGCAAATGAGTGGCAAAACTGGTAGATTTTCTTCTGCCCATTACTATTCTCACTTCCCTCAGTAATGGAAAAGCTCCTGAGCAATGAAAGAGAAAGATATGGAATACTCCTATGCTTGGAGGGAACAGCCTTGCTAATGGAGAATTTATTGATACCATCCATTCAAAGAGAATGGCTCAAAGGAAAAGAAGCAAGAAGAAAGCATGAACTCTAGTATCTGTAGGATGCTACAGATGCTGACATTATTTTGTGCTTATTTATGTGACTTTCACTTCAAATGCTGGCTGACTTTGACCAAGAATGTGGAAAGACAGGTCTACAGCTGAATCTCAACAAAACTATGTTCATGAAAAACGAACTAGTTCCAGAGGCCCCATTCACTCTCAATGGAACAAACATCTCTGAATGCAACAGCTATGTGTACCTAGGTTGAGAAGTCAACATGATGTATGACCTAAAACCTGAGCTGTGCAGGAGGAAAAGAGCGGCATGGAATGCCTTCAAAAACATAGAAACAATAGCCAAAGAACAAAGAACCTCCAGCTCCAGGCACATTTCTTTGACTCCGCCTTTCTCCCTGCATTAACATATGCCTCAGAGACCTGGGCCCTATGAAAGCAGGATGAGAATACCATTCAGGTCTCCCAGAGAGGAATCGAAGAGCCATACTTGGAATATCACGCCTCACTCAAGTGAGAGAAGGAATCGGAGCTCTGACCTCCGTCGCTATTCTAAAATCAAAGGATGCTGTCTCATCTGCTAAGACATCAAAAATCAGATGGGCTGGTCATATAATGCGATCTGGAGATGACCGTTGGACTAGAGCCGTTACGGACTGGATCCCACGAGACATCAAAAGATCATGTGGCCACCCACCTACAAGATGGTCAGACTTCCTTATCAAGACCCTGAACAAACAGTTCAAAGCTCTTAATATCCACGAAACAACCAGATGCCATTGGGCTACACTGGCATGTGATAGGGTCAAATGGAAACATTACTGGCGCCTGTTCGAGCAAATCAATGGATAATAGCATATCAAGTGATCAAGGATCACATCTCTGCTTAACCTTAAATTCTTCTACAGCTTCCACTGAAAGGCCACTTTAAGTATAACCCATAGACTTAAAACCATTTGACAGTTGCACCATTGCCTATTCCCAGGCCAGAGTGAAGGGCAGCTGGGTAGAGAGGTTCAGTGCAAAGTCAAGGTGCTGAGTTGGCCTCGTCAGAGCTAGTCAGCCCTGGTGCTCTCTGGGCAGAAGCCTCTTCCTTCTTCTATCTGACTTGTTAGCAGTCTCTGCTTGAGCTCTTGGCATTATTTTAGGCCCCAAATAAGCCACCAGGTCACAACCTATTACGTATAAATACATACTGGAAATTAGGCACAACTGTGATTCTTTCATTATCCGTGTACCTTCATAAATCACCCAGCAATTTTAATAAAACAACAAACTTAAGGAGCTACTTTCTGTTTCCAAAACAGCTGCTCAGTGCAGTGATAAAAACCCACTGGGTAGGCAAGTCTGAACACAAGGTACTGATTAGCACTTAGAAATAAATATTTTTTGACTGAATTAAGGAGAAATAAAAGTGCAATATAAGAAACACAATTTTAAACATTCTTTTATCCAATATATATTTAAAGTGTGCTGACAATGCTCCCGAAGCCAGGGTGCAGTGATCTGGCAGGGGATCAAGGAGTGTGGAGGGGTTACAAGTGAATGAGAACAAGGGACGGAAAGGAGATTTATACCACTCCCACTGAGGGAGAGGGAAGACAGTGATCAAGCCCAAAAGCAGGCCAAGCCATGCCATGAAGGCTGGGTAAGATCCTGCACAGAAATACTTCATCTGCAAGTGTTTCCACTTTAGGCAGTACCCGCTTGCCATAGTGTGGAAATTGACTGGGCAAAGGTGAGACTGACTGAAGGGTAAGCTGACCAGTTAGGGCCCAATGTGGGAAAATCAAAATGAGGCTAAGCCTAGCTACAGGCAAGAACAGAAGAAAAAACTATGAATTCAGTTGGTTCCAAGAAGCAGAATGATGTGTCCACCAGGACAGCACAGCAGGAAATAGGGCTCTGTTAGAAATGGGGCTGTGTGTGAGGAGAAAGGAGAGAGAGAAAAGGGGGCATTCGCATGGCTGCCCTCTCTCCTGCCCTATCTCTGCATTCACCTTACCTTAGCCATGAGTGCTGATCCAAATCCACCCTGATAGTTATTTGCAGAGGGCACTCCATCCATCACCCCAGGTACAGGATTGTAAGTGTCACTTGACCAACACCGTCCTGAGCTCATGTTCAGGATTTTTAGCCAACAGCCGTGGGTCAAGCCCTAACCTGTCAAAGGTCAAAGAAAAAAGTGTTAATTGTCAAAATGTGCAAGTTACGTGTGGCTTATTTATGTGCAAGGATGCTCCATCTTCTCTCTCCATTTACTCCATGTCTTCAAAGATCAAAGCAGACTGATGGGAGGGGGAAGAATCCAATCTCAAATTATAGGGCATTAAGATCTAGTGGCTAAGCACTGCTAAGGCAGGCCGTTCTGCACGGAGGAGAAAACTTACACTATCCTCATTCTAAGAAACAAAAGGTAATTGGATAAAAGTGTTGTCAGTTTATCACACACATGAGTTCTCCAGTCTTTTGGGCATTATTGCATTTATGTGTCACATAAGAACCTTAAACCAGTATGATCACCTCAATTCTACATTCTTGATTCACAAATGATATATTTCAGGAAGAAATATTGACAGATAAACTAAGTATCATGGGAGTCCGTGCAGATGCATTTATAGGTATGTTTATTCCTCTAGGTTTTATGAGGATAAATGTAGGAGATGAGCCAAAAGCAGTAAAACAGGCACATGAGAAGTTATCATTATCCAAGAGGACATTTTTTGCTTGCAAACTTTTTCTTATTTATTAAATCTTCATTAGACAATCTTGCTTATAAAGCAAGTCTGCACTGAGTTGTGACATATGCTATCTATTCAGAGACATGCATTATAGTTCTGGGTCAACTGCTGATAAGGTTACTGATCCTGATAAAACAAAGCCTGCCCAAGCGGAAACATCATTTGTTCTATCACCAAGCTGATGGCACAAACGGCTGTTCCATGTGAACCTAGGGAGAAAAAAAAATCAAAAAGCTGCATTATTTTTATTCTAAGTATCTTGAATGGAGTTTGGGAAGAACAGTTCTGCTAAGCAGCATGTAACCAAGTTTCAAATAAAACTTTACACCCAGCGATTTATTGATTTCTTTAATACCAAGAGCCATTATAAGACAATTGCTATAAAAGCTTTTTGCCTTTTCTTAAAGCCAGTCTCTCTAGAATTAAGAAAGAATATTAAAAGAGAAACACATGTAAGTGTTGAATTACACACTTGGGCTTAAGTTCTTGTTTATTTTGTGTGTTTAAATATACGCTTCTCCCAACCTCCCTCAGCCCTCAAATCTGACTACCATGGCCAGTAGCATTTTCCCCAGGCCTGGCAGAGGCAGGGCTGCCAACAGGGTTTGTGTGGATTTTCCACCTCCTATAATTGTTTTCCAGGAGGCGAGCAGTTATGGGTGCAGACTATGGTTCAAGACTGTGTGAACCATGTATGTGAATCCATATGGTGGGCTATGTTATACTATGGTGCTATGTTTTTGTTTTTTTTAAAATTAGAATTAAAACATCTATAAGATTTTATTTAAACTGGCTGTCATACTTTCTGTTCAATTGTAGACTGGGTGGGGGGGAATACCAAGCGTTTGATTCATTCTTTTCTAAAGACTCAAGTATGTTGCATATGTAATTGCTACTCATGACTTCTTTCCTCCTTTTGGTAAAATTTGGTAATACATACACTACTGTAGCAGATGACTCTGGAAAAGATAAAAAACCAATGTGCTTAGGGAGAAAATGTGAAAAGAAAAACAACAAATTAGTTAATTTGCTGTGGTTATAAATATATCCTTTAAGCATAACTGTTTAAGAACATATCTAGCGTGCTCCATAAATAGTGGGTATTTTGTTTTGGAGCCACAAGCAGCTGTGCTCAGGGGGCTTACTCCTGGTGGCCTTCCGGTAACATATGGGGTGCTGGGGGGTGGAACACAGGTTGGCCTTGTGCAAGGCAAGTGCCCTACCTACTGTACTACTGTTCCTGCCCAGCAGCAGGTATTTCTAAGGCTCCCCAAAATATCACCTCCCATTTCAATTTGAAATATATTTAGGGGCTAATTCATAAGCTCTTTTGAAATGGCTCACCCATAACATTGAAAACACCTAAGCTACTCCCCATCTTTATAACGTACCAGGCAAGACTTCAAAAACAATCCTGGTTTGCTAAGGAAAGTTGTGCTCTGCTTCTGCTACTCACCAGAGTGATGAGCAAGGCTTACTGCCCTCTGTAAAACCTTACATTTAATTTTTCTTGAGTGTTGGAGGAAGACAACTGGCACTCATTTGTGGAGCCCCTTTTGGTGGCGCATTATTACTCAGAAGCATCTTGAAGGGGCACACACATAAAAGGAGTCTTTGAGCTCTCTTCTCCAAACCTGGAGTCTTCCCACTGTGTGGATACCCTCTGGGAAGATGCCCACTCCTTCTCCACTTTCCTTCCCTGCTCCCCACCCTCCAGTACAGTGCATCATTAAAAGAGTAAGTTAGGAGTGTTTTGCATTTCATCTTTCTGAAGATTCTTTCACAGGCACATCTATAACTGACAGTTGAAATTAGACATGATATTAAAATCAGTTACTGAAGTCCTCTGTCTTCCTCCGTGCCCAAGGCTTGTAATGGTCTGAAACCAGCTAGAATACACAGTAATTGTCATTCAGGAGTCTATCCTAGAACGTCATGCTTCACTGGAGAAGACTGAGTTTCCATTTGAAATCAACAAATTAATCCAAGACAGGTATCTGAAAGGGCAAGTTTAATAGGAAGCAGCTACTGGGCTCTCAACCATGATAAAATGTTATTGCTGTTTCCCTGTAAATTGGCTGGGAACATATGATACTTTCTGCATAAGAGCCCCATTGCTGTTCCAGAGATATACAGCTCAAGCCATCAAAAGGATGACAGTCTGTCAGTCCTCATAATAACTTGCCACTGGATGTGGTTCGAGAGTGCGCGTGCATGCATGTGGCTTTACAATTGCTGGAATGTTCTCTGATATAAACAGAGAAAGAATTCATTGCTCTGACCGCATATATAATGCAACTCAAATAAACGTCACTGTGTCAAATCTACTCACACTTAAAATACAAGAATTTTAAATGAACTTTTGGAAGAAGCAAAAATGATGTGTAAATTGCAAAACAAAAAACACAACAAAAGATGAAAGGATTCTGAATACTTACCTCCACTGCAAACCAAGGCTTTAAAAGGCCAAAAAAGTTTTTCACTTTATATTCTCTCTAAGAATCTATCCTGTCTGGTTTCCAGTAAGAACAAAGCAAATTACGTCACTAAGCTGAGATGTCTGTATCACAGGAGCAGGTCTGGGAAAGCGAACGCCGAGACTCTGTCCATTGCAATCAATCATTCACTTGCTCACCATCCTTCACACAGACCTGCTGCTATGTGCAAATGCTGTTCTTGGAGCCAAGGAGACCACCGAAGAAGGCGTGCCTGTCCTGCAGGAGTGGGTGAGCGAAGACACACAGCAGAGTACTGGGACCTGAAGTGAAAAGGCCTCTCTCTATCCCAGCTCCCCTCCTCCTGAACAGCACTGGCGCCTTCTAGGTGCCAGGTATGGTCTTCGGTACAACAATGAGCAGACAAAGATCACATGGCCTGGGAAAACAAGACACACACACGGCTACACACACACACACACACACACACACACACACTCGTACCTAATGCCAACTACGAGAGAATTATAAGATAGAAATAACACACAATTCAATTCAAATACTAATAACCACCACACCAGTAACTACTGTGCACTGAGCACCTATGGGCCAGAAACATTTTAAAACCTAATACGGGTTTTAAAAAGATATATACTATTGAATCATTTTTCTTTCCATAATAACTCTGTAGAGATGTCACATTTTTATCTTTGTATAACTGAACAAAGCTTCAGTGCATACAGAGTTGGAAGGCAGGCCTACACAGACATCCAATCTCTCACCACTGTGAGTCTCACTGGAGTCACGTGGGAAGTGAATCTGGGCAGTCAGCCAATCTGATGGATTATTGGTTTATTAACAAATTTGGTCAAGTCAAATTTTGGTTGGCTCTATTGTGTTCTGTTTCTTAAGGTGCACGAATGAGACACTCCATAGTTCCAATGGGAATGTAGCCCCTTTTGAGGGTAGTAGCCAAGAAGCTAAAATGAGACTTGGGAAAGCTTATCTTGAACACCCTTCCATAAGAGCACGTTATGGATTGAACAGTGGAAGGCCAGTAAGGCTTTTCTGCTTCAATCTCACTTGATAATGTAAGCAACCTGCTGTTCCACTAACATTAAAAGCATACACATGGTGTATGCAAAAAGGAAATAATAAAACTCACATTATTAATGTTGTTTCTATATGATGCAGAGGAATAAAGCCTATCTGATGCTGTCAGTGCCGTGAAACTACATGGACTCTTGACTAAGTCCCAATAAGAAAGCAGGATGGCCAACAAAAAAGAAACTCAAGGGGCCAGAGCAATAGTCCAGCAGGGAGGGTGTTTGCCTTGCATGTGGCTGACCGGGTTCGATCCCGGCATCCCCATATGGTCCCCTGCGCCGCCAGGGGTAATTCCTGAGTGCAGAGCCAGGAGTAAGCCCTGAGCATTGCGAGTGTGACCCAAAAAGCAAAAAAAAAAAAAAAAGGAAACTCAAAATATGAGGCATATTAATGCTTTTTTTTTTTTTTTTTGGGTCACCCAGCGATGCTCAGGGGTACCGTCTGGCTCTGCACTCAGAATACCTGGTGGTGCTCGGGGACCATATGGGATGCTGGGATCGAGCCAGGCTCGGCCAGCTGTGTGCAAGGCAAATGCCCTATCCGCTGGGCTATCGCTCCGGCCCCCTATTAATGCTTTTATGCTTAATTTTTTTTACAGAACTAGAAACTAACATCCTTTACCACTCACTGAAAAAAGAGAATCAATAAAAATTTTAAACTGCAAGGTTTTATTCTTCTATTTAAAAATAAAGCAGAAATGCTTCCATTTCTGCTTTCATTTCTGCTTCCATTATTAATGTTGCAGGAAAACACTGACTTATGAGATTAAAATTATCCAGAAATGACCACTTCATAGGAATAGGTAACTCCATTTGTAAATGTTGACATTAATGCTCTAAAAAGATTTTGCTTCAGATGGAATAGAATATAAATGTGGCTCACTACTTTGAAGCCGTGCTACTTTGTGGGAATTTACTACTCGGGAATTTATGCTTGCTGATGCCAATTTTCTCTTTCACCTTGCAAAGCTCAATAAATCGTGGCGCTCTCTATACTCTATTAGAGAACAATCGCGTCATTCTAAACCATGTCTGTAAACCATGGAGAAAAGACAACAGCAGAAGCAATCATTTTTCAGAACATTGAAAGCGCTGAAAATCTTTGTAAGGTAAACTGATAAAATCCTAATGTCATGAAAATAAGCAATTCATTAACACAATCTGAAGCCCCACAAACATATAAATTATTGTGCCAATTAAATGATTTCCTGCTTAGTGGTTGGGAAATTTACATATAGATCTTATGTAAATATATATTATAGATACATCAATGTTTAGTAACATCATTGTATACAGAATTTGGTAAAGTCAAACATTTAAAGTTTCACATTCCTAAATAGTTTTTTTATCACTGGGAAAATTCTATGCTTCACATTATAATGTTTCTATCTGAAATTTTATCACTTTTTTATCTTCTCTTTGATAGGAATTCTACTTTAGTAGCCCAACATAATACTTTTCAAAATATAAATTTTATTTAATTCATGTGATTCGAATGTTTTCAAAATTGGTGTTCCAATTTTTTTTCTTTCTCGTTATCATTTTAGGTACTTGAGTTTGAAGTGATATTCATGCTAATTTTTACTGTCTTCCGTTCATCATCGAATTGCTCGAGCGGGCCTCAGTAGCATCTCCATATGACCTGTCTCATGCAAGTAGAGCCCAAGGCACCTGCTTGCTCCAGGAACATAAAGAGCCTCAAACCATTCCATCAGGTCATGGGAATGAGGTCTATAATTGTTACTGGTATTTGGCATATCAAATACGACACGGGTAGCTTGCCAGGCTCTGCCGTGCGGGTGGCATACTCTTGTAGTCATCTCTAAGTCCATTTATTGATGAACTGGGCAGCCGCTTGTGGCGCGCAGCCAGGCTGTGATAGGCTGGTCTGCTGGGTGGAGTTCTGATGCTAATTTTTATTAGCTGCTATTTAGAATTAGACATTCACAAGCTATTTCCTCACTTCTTTTTATTTTTATTATTATTATTATTATTATTATTTATTTATTGCTTTCTGGGTCACACCGGCAATGCTCAGGGGTTTCTACTGGCTCTGCATTCAGGAATTACTCCTGGCTGTGCTCGGGGGACCATATGGGATGCCGGGGATCGAACCCAGGTCAACCACATGCACATCACTTCCTTTTTAGAATGGCCAATTGTGGTCTTCTAAGAGTTTTACTAGGAGAAACGGTTGGAGAGCGCGGAGGATACATCCTTATGCCTAAGGAAATCCTGATACAGCAATGCTCAGAAGAGCAGGATATACAGCGGGCAAAGGGAAAGAGGGAACTTTTGAGCATAATATGACTTAGGTTCGAATAGACTTTCACTTTTGATTATGCCCCTTTACATCTACAAAATGAAGACAGAGCTCCACACATATACATTACGCACACTAATGTTCTATTATCAACATCAATTAATTTTGGTCCCTAAATCTATATTTTCTTCCTTCATGAAGTTAGTCTAAAGGATAACTCTATTTTACGGAGTTAACTATTTCTTCCCTCCATGAAATTAGAGGATCACTTTGTTTTTACAGACTTAACTATTTCTTCTCTTCCGTAAGTGACTTAAAAACTATGGGCTGCAATACACACAGAAACTTGCCACAGCTTACTGTATTCTTACTGTCAGCTTTATCAGGGTTTTGTATACAGATATGTCTTACCATCTTACAGACATTCCATTTTTAAATGGAAATGGTACAGGATATTGATAAACCAATTAGCGCTGAAGCAAAGCAAATTCCTCTTTTATCTCAATTACAACATGACAACTTAATAGGTCAAGATAGTTTAACATCTGAGACAAGGGTAACTCAATAAAACAACAGCATCTTGATATGGTAATTAAAAGGAAATGTGAATCCATTACTGAGCTTTTTAAAAACATCTTAAGCACTTTGGCTCTTTTTATTATTTCCATCAAAAAGCTATGATAGGAAAAAATGCTGTAATTTGCAATGCAGTTTACATGTAGTTTTTGAGAAGTGTGAGTACCTGAATAAAGCATCCTGATTATTATGCATTTTCTAAAGTAGAAAATTTACACATATTATATTTGTGGAATATAAAAACTTCCAATAAATGAACTATGTGTTTAATCATAAACAACATTCCTAACCTCATAGATTAATGTCTAAAATTAAGACATTAATTAAACCCAAACAGCTGAAAGGATGATCACCAGCACAAGAAAAAACAGAATTCCTGAATCACTTAAGGCACAGTATAAATGCCATTTTATCTTAATGGGAAACTAATCCTCAATGTAAAGTTAACAAAATGATAGGCAAGTTAAAATAAAACCTGTGTATAAGAGTTGTAGCTTTATGAATGACACCTAGTTTATCCTGAGAATAAACAACCAAAAGTCCCATTGGTATAGAATTTAGGGAACTATATTTAAAAAGACACAAAAAGTTACATAGCAGCATAACACTTGAATTCATTGCACATCAATAAAACCATGTTTTATATCTTTTTTCTTCATAATACACTGCTAAAAAATGTTTATTTTGGGGGTGTGGGGTGGTGAAGCCAGGGTCAGTGAGGTACAATACAGGCCCTGCAGTACCAGGATTGCCCAGAACATCCCTGGGGGTGGTGAGTGGTGTGTGTGTGTGTGTGTGTGTGTGTGTGTGTGTGTGTGTGTGTGTGTCCTCTAGTGCTGTACCTAGAGATACTTGGGGAAACATATTGGGGATCAAACTGGGTCTTGCATGTAAAGCACGTGCCTTAACCATATTTCTTAGGTCCCAAGATACAGTTAATTTTTACAGAAAAGTATTTCGTGCATTTCACCATACCAGAAAACCAGAGCTCCAATAAGAAAGGATGATATAACTTCAAATAGCACAATATTGTCGCTATGGCAAAGAGTATCATGCTTCCCAGAATCCTTCTTACTGTTTTTCAAGTTCAATAATAAAGAATTTTTCCTGGACTACTCATTTATCTCGAGACTCACAGACCTGGGGCAGAGCTGCTACTGGCTCTCCCTGTGCCCAGACGCTCATGAGGCGCCCAGGAGGGATGGCGGGTTCTAGCCCTGGCCTGCCACCCCAGCAGAGCCTTGCAACAAGCCAGACGACCCCCACCACTCCATGAGGGCCACAATTTTTTCCACATCCAGACTTCCCTCTGGTCAGAACTCCACCCAGCAGAAGAGTCTATCATAGCCCGGCTCGCGAGGCCACTTGTGGCCACGCGGTTCATCAATAAATGCTAGAGATCAGAGGTGACTACAAGAGTATGCCACCCACACGACAGAGCCTGGCAAGCTACCCGTGTCGTACTTGATATGCCAAATACCAGTAACAATTTTAGACCTCATTCCCATGACCTGATGGAATGGTTTGAGGCTCTTTATGTTCCTGGAGCAAGTAGGTGCCCTTGGGCTCTACTAGCATGAGACAGGACATATGGAGATATTATTGGTGCCTGCTCGAGCAAATGGATGATGAATGGGAAGACAGTGATACAGTGATAATCATTTATCTTATGAACAGTTTTCCCAACATTAGGACATCCAACAGAAAAGTTCATGAGAAACTGTTAGTATATGAAAATGGAGTATTATTTAACAAACCTTATTCCAAGATTCATAGCTTCAGCAGTTCCGATCATACTAATAGCTAGCAGCATATTGTTGCAGATCTTAGCAGCCTGAAAATACATGGAGTACACATCAAACATTGTCATTTTCCAGTTAGAACTCACAGGAAGTTATCTTTTATACCATCATACTTCTTTCTAAAAACAACAGCACAGGAATACTAATTCTTGCAAATAGGGAAGGATGGGTTGCATGGCTTTCTAAGCAAAACTGGGAGGGCTCATCGAGCACTTGGGCACCTAGGTGACAGTGCAGGCGAGTTCCATGAAGAAAAGTGCACGGATCTGGAAAAAAAGCCTGCTCCTTGCTAGTTGGGCTCTGATTCTAAGAGGGATCAGTGTTACACTAAGTATGAAGGCCACGAGCAAATCAAAACCAATTAGTTCAGAGAAACAAGATCATGGACCGCAGATGAAGAGGAAACAGAACCAAAACCCTTTTCTCAGAAAGTCAGAGGGCTTAAACAGGTGACTGAGAAAAAAGGAGGAAGGAGAGCAGGGTAAAAGGTTAATATGTAGGAGGGACTAGAAATAGAATAATGGGGGCTGGAGCGATAGCACAGCAGGAAGGGCATTTGCCTTGCATGCGGCCAACCCGGGTTCAATCCCTGGCATCCCATATGGTCCCCTGAGCACCGCCAGGAGTAACTCCTGAGTGCAGAGCCAGGAGTAACCCCTGAGCATCACCAGTTGTGACCCAAAAAAAAAAAAAAAAAAAAAAAAAGAACAATGGATGCAGGTGTGAAATTTGATCCGTACTGGGACAAGGGATTGAGGGAACAAAGGGTATAGACTGACCTAGAATAATACCAACGTCTTGATCAATACGGTACCAAAGAATAGGACCATGTTCAAAAGGAGAAGACTGTGTGTGTGTGTGTGTGTGTGTGTGCGCCACAGAGCACGTACACACATGCATGCATGTGCACTTGTGCATGCAGGAAACAACTAGCTTGATTTCAGAGTTCAGCTTTGCCCCATACCTCTATCTGGTTAGAAATGAGATGTAGTTCTAAATCAAAATTATTCATATTTTAAGATACATAGGTTATTTCTACTTGACTATACTACAAGAGTTGTAAGTATAAGTTACGCACCTATAAAACTAGAAAAATTACAATAATTTAGAAACATGAATGTAACCAACAGAAGCAGTTTTAAGATAATTTCAGTGACCATTGAGATGAGATGTTACACTGTAAATGACGGGACTTTTACTGTACCTTAAAAATCAGTTTATTAGCTGACATCTACTTAATTCCAAAAGGAATAAATTTTATTTTATCTTATTTTTTTGGATCACAGTTGATGATGCTCAGGGCTCAGAGCTTACTCCTGGCTCTGTGCTCAGGATCAGTTCTGACAGTGCTTGGGGGGACCACTATGGTGCCAGGAAATCAAATGCAGGTCAGCTGTGTGCAAGACAAGCGTCTTAACCCCTGTAATCTCTCTCCATCCCCAAATTAGTTTTTTTTTTTAATTCAACGAAGCATCTCTAGACTGGATCTAGTAACAAGAAGAATAAAAGTGTGGTCACTGGCACAACGGTGGGGGAAGTGACATTCTGGTAGAGGGGTGGTGCTGAAACATTTTGCAGGAAACCCTACACAGTGGAAATCACAGTATCCCAAATTCAAAAAGCAAAAACAAATATGTGGCTGGGAGAAACAAATGAACATTGGAGGAGTTCACATCACGAAGAGGGTCCCGATATGACCATGTTACCTGCCCCGTCCCAACGGCTCCACAGTACACCACATTGGAGCCCATGCACTCCAGCAACTCTTTGGAAGCAGCAAATTCGGCTTCAACTCCTCCAACCATGAACGTGAGGTTCCCGGAGGCGGGCAGCTCCCACACCTGAATGACAGAGGAAAAGGGGATAAAAGAAACAAAGTGGGATAAATTCTTCAAGTGCTGAAGTAGATATTGAAATGGAGAGAAAACCTCCACACCAAATGAAAACGCATCTGGCCTCAATCTCTATTTCAAGCCTGTGTAAGATGCACTAAAATCTCACCGGTATAATATCTTTTTTTTTTTTTAACTGTTCTTTTATTTATTTATTTATTTATTTTTTTTTTATTTATTGTTTATTTATTTATTTTTTATTAAAGTATTTTATTATACCACCGTGAGATATACAAATAAAAAGGTATACAATTAAAAAGTTCATGTTTGGGTTTTTGGTCATACAGTGTTTCAGCACCCGTCCCTCCACCACTGCCCATTCCACCAACAACATCCCCGGTTCCCTCCCCTTCCCCAGCCCACCTCCATGGCGGTTCTTTATTTCTTTGCCTTTCTCTCTCTTTCTCTTTTCCTTCCCTTCTAGACTATGGATTACAGAACATACATTAAAAGGTTGTCATGTGAATCCTTTTGCCTCTATTTAATGCTCAGTTCTAGGTTGGCATTAGTACCCTCGACTATTATTAGCACCCTGTTCCATTTTCTGTCTTTCCTAAACTCTGACTCCCACGTTTGTGATAATTTCCACCTTTGACAAGACCTCCCGATATATGCTTCACTTGACCTTGGATATTGGTATCCTAATATGTACATATATATTTATGCCATGCAAATAAATGCAGTCATTCTGTATCTGTCTCTCTCCTTCTGGCTAATTTCGCTCAACATAATCTTCTCCATGTCCATCCATTTATAGGCAAATTTTATAACTTCATTTTTCCTAACAGCTGCATAGTATTCCATTGTGTAGATGTACCAAAGCTTCTTTATCCAGTCGTCGATTTTCGGGCACTCTGGTTGCTTCCAGATTCTGGCTATTGTGAATAATGCTGCTATGAACATAAAAGTAGGGATGGTGTTTCCGCTGCGTATTTTTGGTTTCCCAGAGTAGATTCCCAGGAGTGGTATGGCTGGGTCAAATGGGGAGTTCAATTTCTAGTCTTTGGAGGGGAAGTCCATATTGTTTTCCAGAAAGGCTGTACCAGCCGGCATTCCCTCACCCGGTATAATATCTTAATAATCAGTATTTCTTAGGTTAATCACAAACCAAAAGGACATGTAGATTCCGTCAAACTCTCAAGGGTTTTTGTGCAACTGTGGCATGAACAGGTAAGGGACTTTTTCTCATTCACCTATTATTCTCCTAAGACGCCTATTTAGTAGTAGGAAGCAAATGAGGAAGAGTTTGGTGACGGTCCTAGTGTAGCAGCACTGCCACGTATGAAGCAGTAATATTGGGACTATCATAAAATCATAGTCATAAGCCATTTAAAAAACAGAATAACATAAGGAAAGTGGGGAAGGTCTTTGGCACTTTGGTGATGGTAAAGATGTAGTAACTTTTTATACCAAAGGCATAAATATTAACACTACTGTAAACACATTACCACCGGTACACATAAAAATGAATAGGTTACAGAGAAAAGGAAAAGAATCTCTGTTCCCTGATATGAGAATCATCTTGGATTTATGGTCTGGGACTCACTTTTTTCTTTTTTTTGGGGGGGCTTTTTTGGTCACACCCAGTGATGCTCAGGGGTTACTCCCGGCTGGCACTCTGACAGTGCTCAGGGATCAAACTCAGGTGTGCAAGGCAAACAACCTAACCACTGTACTATCACTCCCATCCTTCACTTACTTTCTCTTTTATGTGCAGATGGGATCTATAAAGAGAAAAGTTTTTTGTTTGTTTTGGGCTTGCTCTCAGGAATTACTTCTCCCGGTGCTCAGGGGACCATATGGAATGGCAAGGATTAAACCTGCGTCAACTGCTTGCATGCCCAACCTGCTGTGCTATCACTCCAGCCCGGAGACACAGCTCTTTTCCCCCACAAACTAATAGGGATTTCAGAGGGTAAGATTCTTTATGAAGAAAAAGAAAACTGTTGCCACTGTAGACTGGCTACTCTGTTGTGTACTTCTCAATGATATTTCTGCTCCTTCCTATTATTTACCCTTTAGGGGTAGGGTGGGATACCAGGGATCAAACTCCGGGCCTCAATCGTGTGAGGTATGCACGATACAACAGAGATACATTTTTTTCAGTGCCTAAAACATACTTTTTTGAGCCATTAATTTTGAGTGATAAGAGAGGAAAGAAGAAAGAAAATGGCTTGACTTCTCACCAGCTTCCAACAATGGTCTGATGCATGCTCATTAACTACAATAAGTAAAGAAACAACTTCTGCTCAAGTGCAAAACACACAACCTAGTCTTGTCTGGAAAAGGCAGAGTGGAGTTCTGTTACCTACATTGTTATTAGCTCTGAAATAAAACAGGCTTTTTTCCACTCTGGAGAAGCCCAGGTTTATTCCTGAACATATATCTCTTTCACTGCCCTAGCATTTCTTTATATACTTTTTCAATAAAGTCTATTTTGCTTCACACACACACACACACACACACACACAGAATAAAAAAAGAATGTTATTATTATTTTATTGTTTAAAAAAAGAAAAGATAGGTATAAGGGGTATAAAGGGCACAATTTTTGCCTTTTACCATACTGTTTACAGTATATTTAGGAATTAAACTAAAACCCTAATTATAGGCAATATGTACCAAACTGGGTCGTTAGAATAGATAGCTACAGGGCCTCCTGCCCCTCGAGGTGTTGCAGGTGTGGCCGTGGTACCCTTCCGCACCAGAGCAGGTGGCAGACAGGAGATAGGCTTGTGTACACCCCCAGGGCTCTGCCCTGTGGGCCCTAGATAGTGGATGGTCTGACATAGGAAGAACAGTGTGCAGCCGTGCAAGAGGCTTAGATAACAAAGTAGGCTAGGACCAGGTCCTTCCCAGGATCTTTCACATCTGTACAACATAATGACCATTGTAGTTGTAACAAACTGGGGAGGTTGATGGGGAATGAGTAATTATAATGTCACATTAGAAAAAACTACTGAATATACACATAGATAATTGCATCATAACCCGTAAGGCAAGTCACAAGGTGTAGGAGAAGAGAGAGAAATACAGAGACAGAAAGAGATAGAGAAAATGATGAGACACTCAGATGCACGGGGAAGAACTGCCATCCGGCTCTCCCCTAGCTCAGCTGACCATGAGGCTCCCAGGAGGCAAAATGGGGTTTGGGAGTGGGCCCATTACCTCTGTAGGGCCTCGGAAGCAACCGGATGAGACTCTCTCACCATAATAGCCGCCATTATCACGGTCTGGACCCCACAGCTCATCAGAACCCACACAAGAGAGATGCTGATCTTAAGACCAGCTCAGAGCAGCTGAGTTCAAGCCCAGGTAGGGCGGCTCTCGGAGGCGGAAGTCACCAGGTGTTCCTGGAGATGAAGCTGGGGTCCCTATTCCCCTCTCTGACCCATCCCAGAGGCCTGGTGGCCCTGTCCACAAACTGCCTCAGGGCTCTCTGCCACGATGCAGAGACTCAGACACACTGGGGAGAGCTGCCATCCGGCTATCCCCTAGCTCAGCTGACCATGAGGCTCTCAGGAGGCAAGATGGGTTTTAGGAGAGGGCCCATTACCTCTGTAGGGCCTGAGAAGCAGCTGGATGAGACTCGCTCACCTTAATAGCCACCATTTTTGTGGTCCAGACCCAGTACATCAAACTAGTCGAACCAATCACATTCTAGAATATATTAAAATCTACAATGTGTAAGAAAGGGAAGGAGAGAGAGGAAAGAGAGAAAGAGAGAAAGGAGATAAAGAATCTGCCATGGAGGCAAGCTGGGGGAAGGGGGAGGGAGGTGGGGATATTGGTGATGGGAGATGGGCAGGGGATGAGGGATGGGTGTTGGAACACTGTAGAACCAAAATTCAAACATGAACATCTTGTAATTGTATATCTAACAGTGGTATAATAAAATATTAAAAAAATAGATAGCTACAAGTAATTGCCTACTTCTGGATTTTGTTTATTTAATGAAATACATAGTTTTTCTTATTTTGCTTTCTGAGTCACACCCAGCAATGCTCAGGTGTTACTCCTGGCTCTGCACTCAGGAATCACTCCTGGCGGTGCTCGGGAGACCATATGGGATACCGAGGATTGAACCTGGGTCAGCCGTGTGCAAGACAAATGTCCTACCCACTGTGCTATCGCCCGGTCCCGAAATAGTTTTTTTAATGCCTAAAACATGCAAGTCAGGAGATCCAGATTTCATTCAAATTGTAATTTGCAAATGTCAATTCAAGCAGCCTTTTTATTTTACAGTGATACTATTTTTAGCTAATTATTAAAATTAAAGTAGCCTGGCATATAACTCAGTGGCAGAGTATATGCCGAGTCTACACCACTCAAAAATAAATACCATCACCACCCCAAAATTAACATCACCCCCAAAACAAAAGTAAAAGAAACCAATACTCACTATGGAAGTTAATTTTGAAATCAGAAATGCCCACATATCACAAAAAGCTGAGAAGGTAATGCATACGACTACATTATATTCTTTCACTGATTTTCAGACACTCTGGAACTAATTATGTACAGAACTTAATGACAACAAATGCTTTTAATATGTCAATCTGTGTTGTTTGAACATTTTAATACTTTTGAAGTTTAAGTAATTGTCACATTGTAAGCTTCCAATTTACTTTGCTGAGATGGAGGATCATTAATGGCTTACAACTACTATGCTCATTTTTTAAGTCATATTATTCAAATATTTCTTTATTCAAACCACCTAGCCACTCTTACTCCTAATTTTGCTGATCTGACTTAAGGAAACCAAGTAGAGTACTTAAGTCAAATCTTACAAGTAAACCAAGCACTAACCATCATAGGTCAATACTATCATATTTAGATTACAGACTGCTAAACCACCTCAGAAAGCCATTTACTAAGGAAAATTAAAGCTGACAATGGTTTTCAGCTGATTAATCTTTTGACAGGTGTACTTTCTCACTTGTTTGAACACATATTTCAAAAAGAATAAATCACAAAAGAAATAAATTATCTTAATTCAGAGGTATACAGCATTTCTGCTCTTTCCACCTCTGTTTTCCAACTTTATCATGACCTACATTCCTACGTAAATATTTGACTAAAGATCTTTAGATAAATTACAGGTAATCATTCCTATTTCAGTAAACTATTCTGAAGTTTTGGCATTCTTAAGAAGCAAGTACTATCTTTCCACATATTCAATTTTAATTCAAGTCCACATCCACAAATAGGAAAACACTGGATATATAAGCAGGTAGCTGCTAAACTATACATTAAAATATGAATTTTACCCTATATCTCAGTAATAACATATACAAAACCAAAGGTATCTTGTGCTAAATACTATTTATAACATTTACCAAATCTTATTAAAATTTTTTTCTTACCTGATTCTTTCTTGCAGTATAAACTCTTATAAAAAGATCAGCATTATAACAATGTTTCAGAATCATAAGAATCACTTTATGAGAATGTTTAAGGCAACATTCCCATTATCTACTAAGATGCATGATAAATTCAATATAAGTTGTATGATGGATAAACTTATGAGCATGGCAGAAAGAGTAAAAGGATCTGGAGATGAAATAATGAGCTTGTGGGATATGCCACCTCTGCATAAAATGGGAAAAAGCACGACAAACTGGCTGTGAAGATGTGAATGTGTGCAAACTACAAATACTATTTAAATGTAAGGTCTTAACTACTATATAACTTGAATTTTGTTTAGCGGGAGTTTAATTTTTTTTCCCATAGTAAGAGTTCTTTCTCACTTGGTCATTTAAGCTATAGACTTTTGGGAATAATTTTAGCCCTTTAGCCTGAACATTAGCTGGCTTGGACCAACCTATCTATACAGTGGCAACAGGCAGGCTGAGGTTAAGTAGTACTGAAGTGATGCCCGTGATGTTCCGATTACTCACTGTGACCTCTTAAGGTAAAGTCTCTCAAGAGCAAGCGTATCATGTCTAGGAAAAGTGATTAGAATGCTGCATCTCTTTGGCTTTATTCATTCAAGAAACTTAGCCTAGCATAAATGTAGCCCTATGATAACGCCTGGGGTTACAGATGAGCAGTGCTGGTCCCTGTTCTGAAGAAGCACCATACATGCTATGGTTCCACCAATATTATCCTTCCCCACCACTACCACCTGGATTGAGCCATCACTATCGCCTGTCTGAATGAAGGCATCAACCTCCCACTTGATTCCCCTTCCGCTCTTGGCTCCACAGTCTATACAGCACCCAGAAGGATCTTAAGGTTGCCAAGTGGTGAGGGGCAGAAGACTGAAGTGAAAGAAGAGGCGAATTGCAAGTGACAGGACAGTGGTAAAGGGTGCGGGGCATTTGGGGCAGTGTTCCTATAAATTTCAAAGTCCTACAAAGCCCTCCATGAGATCGCTTTAGCCACCTCTCCCAACTCACGTCACCCCGTTGGTTCTCTTTAGAGTTCACTGCTGTCTGGCACTCTGGCCTCCCTGGCGACTCATGAAACAGGTCCACTGTGCTCCCACAAAGCCTTAACTTGCTGCTCCATTTCTCTGAAATGTGCCTTTTTCAAATATCTATGACTTGTTTCCTTCATTCAGTTCCCGTATTCCCCACTCCACTCCACCCTAATTAGTACCTTCAGAGACTTTTCCCTGATAATCTTTAATAATCTAAAGGATCACTATCCCCTTTCCTGAATTAATTGTATCCACAATATTTATTGTCACTGATAATTTTAACACCTCAGATTCTTCGCTCTGAGAGTCCATGTGAATATTAGCTCTGTGAGGGCAGCAACTTTTGTCTTGGTCACTTTCTATACACAATAGCTGTTATAGAAGAGATGTTCAGTAAATTCACAGCGAGTGAGAGAGGAGAGAGACAGACAGGGGGAAGAGAGAGACAGAGAGAGAGAGAGAGAGAGGGAGGAAGAGAAGCAATGAGGAGGGAAGAGCAAGGACAAAATGATTGAAGCATGGGGTGAGGAAACTACTTTTATTTGACACACAGCCAAAGAATTTATCTATCACTCGAGCAAGTCAAGTCTATATGGTAATTTATTATTATAGCTTTAGAGAATAATTTGTTTTGGTTTGGGGCCAGATCTGGTAGTGCTCAGAGATTACTCCTGGCCCTGTGCACAGGGATGGTTCCTGGCAGTGCTTAGGGGACCATATGGAGTACTAGGGATCAAAGCTATAGGCTTTTGGGAATAATTTTAGCCCTTTAGCCTGAACATTAGCTGGCTTGGACCAACCTATCTATACAGGCAGGGTTGCTGTTGGGTTGGTCAGCAACAGGTGACCTGTGCAAAGCACCTGGGTTGGTCCTGTGCAAAGCACAGAATTTTTACAAGAGAAACAGTTATGATTTTTCTTGTTCTTATTTTCCTTTTCTTTTAAAATCTTACTTATCCAACTATTTGTTTAGTGAAGTATCATGGTTTACAACAATATTAACATTCTTGTTCTATGCTTACCATGCCATGACACCACACTGCTACCAACGAAGTGTTATCAACTCAATACCACAGTCCCAAGATACTTTCTTCCTCCCCCACTTACTTACTCGGGACACTCAGTTCTGGGTTCTGTTGGCAACACATCAGGGTTTGTTTATACCGGGCATTGATAACAATTTTGTAAGGTAAAAGTAAGTTTTTATTCATCGTCTTCTCTGGCTAGTCTTAGCCTTACACCTGATCGTCATAACTAATATTACCTCACTCAAATATATAAACTTATTATTCTTGCTATTTTGTAAGCTTTGTTTCATAAAAGGACCAAAACAAGCAAAAGTCCAATATTAAGTATCAACATGAGCATGAGAAGTTGAAGATATCAGACTCCGTTACTCAGTATTTGTGCACAGAAGAGCCTCACCATTCCTCCTCCATTTTTCTATTAAGTAAAGGTTGCTTTTTAGAACATTTGTGTTTTACAGAAAACAAAACTACTACCTCATTGTATCTTCCTTTTTGTCTCGAGTTATAGAAAGCACCGAACTTGCTCTTCTAACTTTTTAAACAGTGTCTGATTTTTTTTTCAAGTGTTACCTTTCTTACCAACAAACCACTCTCTGGTTTCCTCATCCGGTCCCTGTAACAGAAACCACTGCTATGCCTTCTGAATAATTTACAGTGGCTGAAATGTATAATGGCTTTTCACGAACCCATCCTTTCTTGTGATATTCCCGCTTAAAAAAAAGTCCTTTCCCTTCTTTCCCTACTCAGCCAAGTCCTGCTTTTCTTTCAATACTCAGCTCAGGCCAACTCTCCAAAGCAGTTCAGGGACAGGAGCCCCTCCCCTCTACTCTTAGAACCTTCCCGGTCACCTCTCTAATAAAACACTTAAAATATTCTACTCAGCTTTCTAGTGTTTTATTAAGATCCTTTTGGACACGAGCCATTTGAATTTTAACAACTAACATTCAGCATTGTTTGGTAAGTGCTCATTTTCTTTTGGGGGTTAGGTGGAGAAGAAATCAATGGTTAAGGAACTGACCAAGAATACTAATTAACACCATAAGGCAGTGTTTTTTTAGCTGTTCAAAAAAACACAGTGTGAAGCTCCATATGTAGTAATGACATTTTCACTTATGGCATCATACACATGTATAAACATAAGTACATATGTATGGAGACACTCTAATGATTGAACAATCAAGACCTTATGATTTAGGAGACCTGTAGTAACAATTTAAGGTTGACCCACTTGAATAGATTATAACGCTTCTCAATCGTGGTTTTCCCATTTGAAAATGTCATTAGAGCATTTGCCATATGTATTTACTAGTTTAAATGAGAGGACACAAAAAGGTGTTTTGAACAATTTTCAAATGTTAAAAAAAATTAAATGTAACAAATCTATTCAGTCTGAGCATGTCAAAATCAAATACTTTGACCTATCAGAGCAATAAACTCAAATCTGAAATTTAGCCTTAATGGAAAACTGAACCAAATGTTAAGAAAGCAAAGCTATGAATCAAGCCCTGATAATTTAGAATAACCATTTATGTGTCATATATGGGGATCATTTTCAATTCTATGACTACTAGAAAGAAGTCTTCAAATTCAGAGGGAAGCAGAAACCTAAAAGGTACGAATTCCACTTGTCTTCAACGCTGCAAAAAAATCATGCCCCGAAAGCACTCTCTCTCATTGATATATAGCAAAATGCAGTAAATCACTTAATTTACTCGAAAGAACTTAAATGTTTTAACCAGTCTGCCATCAAAAGAGATCAAAAAGAGGACCAATGGGACTCGGGCTGCAATGTGAGCCGTCTTTAAAATGCAATTGTTCTAATCATTTTCTACAGATGCAGCCTCACAGGGGCGGCTGTCACAGGGACCATTTACGACTTGTTATGGTGTCTCTATTGTTTACCAGCGACATTCGCTAGAAAAGGCGACAGCTGGGACAGAAAGCTGCTACTCAACGAACAATATAATCCCGTGAAAGTAATCAACAAATTTAAGGGTGTTAATTAACTTTACACTTTATCATGTTCAATTAGTTGTCCTTTCTAGAAAAGATTGCCGTGCACAATCAGTTTAGAGCGTGCCATGTTTGATTTGTAAGTGATCACTGTTTCTGTTTCAGAGTCCATGTCAGACGTTCTCCTGGGTTTTGGTGACACAGATGAATGGCTTTGCACATGTTAGGGGTGATCTGGTTTAACATAAGCCAGCATAACATAACCCCTTGTTAACACTATTCCTGGCATTATCCGAGCAGGAAACAGAAAAGAAAAAAATTCTGCACTATTCCCAAGTCAGATAAACAAAGTTTAGTTAGTTTTTCCTGAAATAAATACAGACACAAATAGATGGAAAAATCAGCAATTTTTCATCATTATTTTTCAAAATAAGGCTCGTCTTTCAGGGGCATGTTTGGGATCATTTCCTCCCAGCAAGATCTCGGAGCTCTGTTGCATTATGCACAAAGCACCACTGTATCCTCCGACTTTACATAATGCAGAGAGCCCTTGCCATGGCAGCTGAACAAATGCTAGGGATGTGCTGTTAGGCACTGGCTGGTGTTAAATTCGGGTATGTGATTTTTAAATGCAGAAGTCATATTTCCTAAGAGTGGGGACCCTTCCTGGAGGCATATTAATCTACGAACACAACGTGCCTTTTCTCATACCATTAATGCACCTGTTTCTACTTGCTAATGTGACAAGGAAAAGCTCATGACGGAGCGACAATATAATCAGTATCGCATTTTAATGGAAGTTACCATAGTTCTGCTTTGATAAATAGACTGTTGCACTGAAATATTTCATAATTCACTGATAAGGTGAAAAACCATAAACCAAGGATTGGCAGGAGATATCTATCGTTAAGAAAACAAAAGCAAGGAACATACAGCTCTCTCAAAAAAAAAACCCAACCCACCTACATAGGGTTTTGAAACATCTTTACAGAGCTATTCCTTACTCTTCCAGATTAGCTGTTTCCGGAATAATACAAATTCAACTCAAACAAATAAACTACTGCTAGTTAACTAGTTACAGCACACCTAAGGACAAAGCTGAACTTCTTCAAAATAGAAAAGTTAACTCTGAAAGCTCATAATGTCCTAAGTTAAATATTAAAGAAGGAAATTATAGGCTATATCTGAAACAGCTGAAACCACAATAAGCAGCAGCAGAAAACATTAGTTTTCTGCAGAAGATCTGCAGGGAGAAGGGAAGCGGTCGATAGATCCTTAAATTGGAAGCAATAGCTGTTCCTCTATCCCAAGTTGGCAGCTGCTACATTTGCAGACCTGGTTCATTATTTACCCATAATGACCATCAAGCTGCAGTCAAAGTCAGATCACAACAACTGTCAGCAGCTCTTTTAATTAGCCTTGTTTGAATTCAGATAAATATCACAATAGACCTGCTTATGCTGAAAGAGCAACAGAATGTTCCGCATGGAGTCGGGCTGCCTTCAGAAGGACCAGTGCAGCAAGCAAGATGTCAGACAGAAGAAAGGCAGAATGTGGTTCTCTGGGGTGGAGCCCCCAGAGAATGAAATGTTTACTCTTGTTTTGAAGATCACTTGAAGAAGCAGTTTTCTGATCTGCCGCCATATCAAGATGGTGCATGACGCTGGATATAGTAAAACTCCAGGATCCTGAGCACTACATAAGCTGAAGCCCAAAGAGAAGCAAACTTGATGTCTTTGGAGAACGCAACTTTTGAAATTCCACCGTGTTGACAGTGCATCTTTCAGCTTTAAAAATCATTTAAAAGGCCAAACAAGAAATCTTGCATTAAACGGCTTAAAGCTTTAATGTCTTTCTAGTCTATTTGCTTTAGGAGTTTTATAATTAATCAGATAATCAGGTAGTTAATCAGATCTTCCCACGCATCAAGGCTACATTACTGTTGACACAGGGTTTGGATCCCATTTACTATTTCCTTATTGAGTAGAAAACATTCCTACAGGAAATAATAAAAATTGTATTTGTTGGGGGGAGAAGGCAGTTGGGATAGAGCAGGGACCACAATGACAAAGATAGTTGGAAGTGATCACTCTGGATAAGAACTGTGTGCTGAAAATCAGTAAGGAAATGAAGATGATAACCTCTCAGTATTTGTATTGCAAACCATAATGCCAAAAGGGAGAGAGAAAGAAGGAAAGTGCCTGCCTGCTACAGATACAGGTGGGGTGGGGAGGGGAGGAAAACTGGGCACACTGGTGGTGGGAAATATGCACCGTGGAGGGACGGATGGGTGTTGGAACACTGTATGCCTGAAACCCAACATGAACAGCTCAGTAACTGTTTCTCACAGTGATCCAATAACTAAATAAAATAAAATTAAAAAAATTATTTGTAGTGTACTTTAAATACTAAAACTGTGGATTTTTTTTTCTCAAAATGCTGGGAGAACAAAAGTGGTGACAGCAATCACCAAATGCCAGTGCTCTTAGTTGGGGGAGAACGTTCCATCTGGCTTCTTGAGAACGAATCACAGAACATTACTTGCCTTACCTTTGTTTCTAAGCAAATCCCCTTTTCAGAGCTAAGTCTTCTCTCTCCCTCTCCCCTCAATACAACTTACCTCCTGCTTAGATGCAAAGCCAGAGCTACAACTGCTCAGTGTACTGAGTACAAAGTAGAGTCAACTAGTCAGTTCCAAGTCTGAGTCCAGCTGAGTGCCTCTGAGTCAGATGTTAGTCCATAAGAATAATTGGGCTCATGTGCTCAGCTATAAAGCATGCCTACCCTATGTAAGGCTCTAGGTTCAATACTCAACAACAACATACCAAGAAGAGTACAAAAAAAAAACCCTTATTCCTGTTAGGAAGACTACAATCAAACAAAGTGGAAACTGCAACAGACATTAGTGACAACACAGAACCCTTGTTGGATCTTTCTAACAACTGCATTGTGAAAAACTTTGTAAATCACAGTGTTTAAATTAAAAGAAAATTAAAAAATATAAAAAAAGTGTGCAGGGTTTCCTCAGAAAAATAAAAAAGAATTAACATACCAGTGCTCATAGCAGCATCGCACATAGCAGACAGGAGAAGCAACCCCAATGTCCATTCATGGATAAAGAAAACATGAATATACATACAAGAGAATATTATCATACACCCCTAGAAAGGAAAGAAATTCTAAACACATATTAGACATAGAAAATGCTGGAAACATTATGCTAAGTGAATTAAGTCAGTTATAAAAAAAGACTGTTAGGATTCACTTACAGCACCCAGAATGGTCAAAATCATAGAGACAGAAAATAAAAATGCTGATTGCCAATGGTGAGGGAGGGGGAGGGAGATTGGAGTGGGAAGGCAAGATCCTGTTTAGTGGATAGTTTCTTTTTGGAGGGGGCCACATTCAGTGGAGCTCAGGGGGCCAATGCAGTGCCTACATTAAACCCAGGCTTTCCCCACCTGTGCAAAGCATGCTCTCCAGCCCGTAAGTCACCTCCCTGGTTCCATAATGTCAATTTTAATTCACTCTGAGTTCTTTTTTTTTTTTTTGTTCTTTGGGTCACACCTAGCAATGCTCAGAGGTTATTCCTGGCTCTTCGTTCAGGAATTATTCCTGGCTGTGCTCGGGGACCATATGGGATGCCGGAGATTGAACCCGGTCAGCCACATGCAAGACAAATGCCCTCCCGCTGTGCTATCGCTCTGGCCCATGTGTTCATGGTTTCTATCTCATAACCCATCCCTCTCTCCTTCTGTTCATTTTCCTCCTGTTAAATTACATCATATAATAATTTCTTAAGTATGTTTTTTGTTAACTTTTTTTTGAGGGGGCCTCACCTGGCAGAGCTCAGGGGATACTCCAGGAACAGTGCTCAGTAGACCAAAGAGTAGCTGGGAACAGATCCTGGATCTCCTGTGCAAGCAAGCTCTCTCTCAGACCACTGAGCTACCTCTCCAGTCCCTGTTGACTTTCTTGCAAGCAGCATGCCTATTTGCAGGCTTATTGTGAAAGGAAAGGCTCCCTGCTTAGCCCCACCCCACACATTCCACCTGGCTGGCTATGCTCACATCTCACTGTATATAAACCCATGGCTGTCTTTTAGGTCTCTCACACTATTTATGACTATTTCTTATACTGGTGTGTGTAGAGGTGTGTGCGGGAGGGAGGGTGGGGGACTGTAGACACTAAAACTGTGTCTTCTCAAGTCCTGGCTTCAGAGCTTGCTTTTAAGAAACTGTGTCCCAGATCATGAGCAGCAGGAGATTTTTCACTTCCTGCCTTGGGCTGAGTCTGGGACCCGTCCACATCACTTCCATAGGGCACTTTTCCACCCAAAAAGCATTACTCCAGCCCCTGCTGTACTTAGCCCGCTAATGACTTCAGTGTCGCTCAATGCACTCTATTTCCACTCCATTTGTGGCTGTGAAGACATGTGTCTCATCCTGGAGGACAACTGAGCCTGGCTGATTTTCACATATATGCTGTTATGAGGGTCCATTATTCTCAGGCACTTATCACAGGTACACCAAAGCATGAATTTATGCTACCAACTTAACAAAACACATTTCATTTCTCTCCCATTTGTTTTTTTGCCCTTTTCATTTTCAGCACCTGCTCTGGCTGTGGTTTTATATATCCCTCACCTAGACTAGCACAGTAACTTAGCTGATCTCTGCCTGCTGGCACACTCTAGAACCTAATTCTTTTTTTTTTGTTTGTTTGTTTGTTTGTTTTTTGTCTTTTCTTAAAAAAATATTTTACTATACCATCATGAGGATGGTATAATCCGGAAAGGATTCAGCACAATCGACCATATACACACAGTAGCCAAGCTCACTGAGGCTTGTAGGAGTACAAGATGCTGCTCTGTCTCACGTTCATTGATTTACAGAAAGCCTTTGATTCTGTGGAGACTGAAGCGGTCATGGAAGCCCTAGCCAAACAGGGTGTTCAAACCCAATACATCAAGATCCTTCGTGAGCTGTATTACGGATTCACCACCAGGATCTCACCATTCTACAATGTGATCATTGATGTCAAAAGAGGGGTTCAGCAGGGTGATACCATTTCACCAAAACTCTTCAGTGCCACCCTCGAGAACATCATGCGACAATTAGGATGGGAAGGAATGGGAGTGAAGATAGATGGTTGGCAACTACACCACCTCCGCTTCGCTGATGACATCGTTCTAATAACACCAAATATTAGAAAGCGGCACAAATGCTGGCTGACTTCAACCGAGAATGTGGAAAGAAAGGTCTACAGCTGAATCTAAAGAAAACTATGTTTATGAAAAATGAACTAGTTCCAGAAGCCCTATTCACTCTCAATGGAACAAACATCTCTGAATGCAGCAGTTATGTGTACCTAGGTCGAGAAGTCAACATGATGAATGACCTAAAACCTGAGCTGCGCAGGAGGAAGAGAGCGGCATGGAATGCCTTCAAAGGCATTGAAGAAATAGCTAAAAGGACAAAGAACCTCCGGCTCCAGGCACATCTCTTTGACTCCACCGTTCTCCCTGCATTAACATACGCCTCAGAGACCTGGGCCCTACGAAAGCAGGATGAGAATGCTATTTGGGTCTCCCAGAGAGGAATCGAAAAGAGCTATGTTTGGAATATCACACCTCACTCAAGTGAGAGAAGGAATCGGAGTTCCCACCTCCGTCGCTACTCCACAATCAGGGACGCTGTCTCGTTTGCCAAGGCATCGAAAATCAGATGGGCTGGACATGTACTGCGATTTGGAGATGACTGCTGGACTAGAACTGTTACTGACTGAATCCTACAGGATGTCAAAAGATCACGTGACCGCCCATCTACATGATGGTCAACTTCCTTGTCAAGACCCTGAAGGAATGGTTTGAGGCTCTTCATATTCCTGAATCAACCAGATGCTATTGGGCTACATTGGCACGTGATAGGGTCCAATGGAAATGTTACTGGTGCCCGCTCGAGCAAATCGATGAACAACAGTATTCAAGTGATCAAGTGACCACCGTGAGATATACAATTACAACATTGTTCATGTTTAGAGGTTTTGGTCACATAGTGCTCCAGCACCCCTTCCTCCACCAGTGCCCATTTCCCACCACCAATGTCCCCAATTCCCTCCCTGCTCCCACAGCCTACCTAAATGACAGGTTCTTTATCTCTTTCCTCGCTCCCTCTCTCTCTTTTCCTTCTCTTACACATGTGGGTTGCACTACATACACTTGAGGCCATCATGTGCATTTTTTTGCCTGTATTTAATGCTCAGTTCTAGGTTGGTATTAACCCTTTCGACATTTATTCACACATGTTCCCTTCTCTGTCTTACCTAACCTCTGACTCCCACACGTCTGTGGCAATTTCTACCTTTGGCAAGACCTCCTGATCCACGTTTTGTCTGACACTGGACCTTGGTTCACAATATATATATATATATCTTTATGTCATGCAAATAAATGCAGTCATTCTGTATCTCTCTTTTTCCTTCTGACTAATTTCACTCAAGATGATCCTTTCCATGTCCATTCATTTATAGGCAAATTTCATAACTTCATTTTTTCCTAACAGCTGCATAGTATTCCATTGTGTAGATGTACCACAGTTTCTTTATCCAGTCATCAATTCTCGGGCATACTGGTAGAACCTAATTCTTACCAGGCACAACCCTGCTTTAGCTTCTGAGATCAGACGAGACGGGGTGTGTTCAGGTGGTCTGGCCATAGGTAGACTCTAGATTAATTTCTCCAGCAGGAGCTGAGTCTTCCTCCACACAGGAAAGATGAACATCTTTCTTGCTTTCCCACCCTTAAGCTATCTCCTCCCCGTGGATAGCGTGCCGGATCTATCCACTCCTCCTGAAGAACTTTTCTTAGCTAGCAAAATTCTGCTGACCCTTCCAAATTCAGCTCTAGTACTGTGTCCAGCCACCGACTCATAAAGAACTCAGTGGGTGTCACTGTTTAGTCTCTACACTTCACTCACACTTCTCTAACTCATCATATCACTCTATTAGAGCTGTCTGCTTGTCTTTTTCTAAAGCATGGATTCCTGGCCTCATACCATTTCATAAGCTGATTACAATGCCTAATTAAAAAGATAGTGGGAGAGGTCTTAGAGTGTAGAAAATAACAAATCACAAAAAATAGTATTTTATTAAGATTTTTGTTGAAGAAGATCTTTTTTTTTTTGTATTTAACATTCTATTATACCCCGGAGTAATTACCGGGTCCGTGGGGTTTGGTCCACAGTGCCGCCCCCCCCCCCCCCCCCCCCCCCCCCCCCCCCCCCCCCCCCCGGAGAAATCTTGCCTTTTGCTAAAACATGGAGGTAACTGCAAGGGATTATATTATGCTAAATGAAACTGAGGAGAAAGACAAATCCTGGTAACCTCATGTCTGTGTTGTATAAGTCAGAAGGTCATTACAATACTTATTAAGGTCTTTTGAAAAAGAGATGGAGAGGGTCAAAAGCTAATCCTAAAAAGTAATTCCTGACATAAGAGAAAATATTTTGCCCACTAAATTAGGTATAAATATTAATAATATTTACTACTTAATTTACTAAATAGTAAATATTTAATAAAGTAACTCTGCCATTCAGGAAATATTATCTTAGCAAAAAATATATACTCTATTTCATAAAATAACAAATTGGGTATTGGGGAAAAGTAAAAGGCTCGGCCAGTGCCTTGTCGTGTCCTACATAGCTCCTAGGGCCTGCTCGCCATGCAGGACATGCAGGCCGCGCCTGCTGGACTCCGGAGCAAGGACTGAGGGCCTCCACTCAGTCCCCAGCCTCCTGGCTCAGTGGGTGTGGCCCTGAGCTCCAGCCACCACAGCTAACTGCCACTAGACAGAGATTCCAGATCCACGGCTGCGCAGGCGCGCGGCGGTTCTGCTGCCGCAGTTTAATCTTAGACTCAATGTATTTTAGCACCAGGTCCTTTCAGGATCTTTCTCACTTGTACACTTCTATGATAATTCTATTTGCATCAAACTGGAGAGGTTATGGGGAATGAGGAATTATGATGTCACACTAGAACTCACTATTAAATAATCAGATAGATACATCATACATATAATATATGACTTATCCATAGGATAAGTCATAAAGCGTAATAGAAGAGAGATTGGGAAATACGGGGACATAGACAAAGAGATAGATAAGTAAAATGTGCCTGCAATGGGGGCAGGCAGGGTTTGGGTGGGTGTGGTTGGGAATTGGGTGGTGGGATTGGTGCTGTTGGAGGGATGGATTCTGGAACACTGTATTGTAGAGACCCAATTATGAACATCTTTGTAATTCTATATATCACATGGTATAATAAGAATTGGGGAATATGAAGGGGAGACGGAGAGAGACAGAGAGAAAGGGAGCAAAGGAAGAATGCCTACTCTGGGGCATGTGAGGACATTGGTGGTGGAAATGGGGCACTGGTGAAGGGATGGGTGCTGGAACAATATATGACTGAGACCAAATTGTGAACATCTTTATAATGTTGTTCTCATGGTGGTATAATAAAAATTAAAAAAAATAAATTGGGTATCAAAGAATTCCCTACTAAGCTAAAAACCAGTTTTTTTAAAGACTGACACATCCACTGAAAGGCAATTAAATACTGTTGTAGGGAGTGTCCACTAAGCCAAGACCCAGAAATAAGACTTAACACAGTACCTGTCAAAGTAAAAACATCCTTGAGAGAAATACGTGCTTCTCCTCTACAATTTGTGCAAGCATGTGTACATGTGTGTGTGTTTTGAAAGCTTGACCTGTTACAAGGGTGGAGCCAAGAGCCACAGACAGCTCAAATGGCTGAGCACATGCTTGGAATGCAAGAGGCCTTAGTATGATCCCAGCACATGACCACCCTCCTCTAAAATCAGGAGGGTGAAAACGAGAATCATATGAGCAAGGGCAGAAAACTGCACTGCTCCCTGTCTCTACAAGAACTGAGCTGTCTTAATACCCTCCCACTTACCTTAGAAATAAATTTTAAAGATGAGGATGAATTAGAGAAAACAGCCTTGATTTAATAGAGAAATTTAATTTTACTCTTTTGTAAAGCTACAAGTATTTGGGAAAAGATACTCCAGTAAGTGGGACAGTTCTCTCATTGGGGTGAGTGGGTCCGCAAGACCTACTCCACAGATAATAAAGGTTAAATTAGTAGTGCTTCACACCGTCCCCTACTAAAGCTAGTTTTATTAGAAGAAGCGGTGACGAGGCTGGCTCTGGGTTCGATCCCAGGCATCCCTGCCAGCAGTAATTCCTGAGTGCAGAGCCAGGAGCAACCCAAGCATCACTGGGTGTGACCCAAAAAGCAAAAAGAAAAGAAAACAGGTGATTTGTGGGTGGGGATAAGGGGGATGAGCCACACCCTGAAGTGCTCAGGAGGCAACACTCAGCTGAACACCATTAGATTCTACATACCTATATGTTGCAGGACTCCTTTAAGGGCCGCTGCATTAGCACACTAAAGGGCCTAGGTGAGGTGCAGGGAGGGATTATCTAAGGACATTTAACACTCCCTGCTTTCCATAACAATGGGAGGAAGGTCTGGGAGGAAGGTCTGAGTTGCAGGGATATAAACTAGCCGGTTTTCACTCTCCCGCGCTTCTTTGGGGGCTTTTGCTCGCTGTGAGCGGTTCGCCCTGCTTGGAAGTTTTTCTTCTCCTTTCCCAAAGCCTTTACACGTGGTGGTCGCCATCTTGGCCTACACGTGGCTGGGGTTCTAGCCTGGAATCCTAAGCATCGAGTTTTTCCTTTTGCTGATTTGTATGCCTGAACCTGTGATAAGTAAAGCCTTTTAAAACTGCATCGGATTCCTGAGTGTTCATCCATTCCTCGCCGGCTCGGAGGTAGAAGGGAACTCGCTTCCCGGCACTGTCGGGGACCCTGGCGGAGCGCCCGACACCTATACATTTAGTTTATCCATGCATCCGCAGGCAGAGATCTGAGCTGTTCCCATTCTTGGGCTACTATGGATTATTACTGCTATGATTAGTACTGGTACAAACAAATATCTTTTCAATATCATTAATAGGTAATGATAGTAAAATTGTTACATTTTAGTGGTGGCTGAAGGATGCTGGGAACTCAGGGCCTCATACGTGCTGGCATGTGCTCTCTGGCAGTTTTCTGTAACAGCTGTCCTACTAAGGAGCTGCTTTGCTTTCTTCCACCTGCAAATTCACTCAATATTTCAATTCACTTTCTCCTGAAAGTTCGTCCCACTGTTACCAGCATCCTAGCTTAGTAATTGTTTCTCAATATGAATAAGTTCTAGATAGTCCTCACACATGGCAGTGCTGGGCTGGAGAGCAAAGTGGTAGTGGGGACTGAATCCAGGGCCTCACTCATGCCAGGCATGTACTCTGCCACTTGAGCATATCCCGTCTCAGCTCTATAAACCTCTGCAGTTATTAATTATGTACAGCCACGGGTTCTAATGGTCTCTCATACCTTCTGGGTCAACTAAATCATCTTATCAATAACAATGATCCTTTCATTCCAAGCAATGTTCTTAAAAATTTAAAGATGGCTATATTTAATCAATTAGCTCATTATTAGATATTAACTAGCCCAGCACTTTTGCAGGAGTAGGTGTTGTAATTTGCTTGGGATGTAAAAAGATATCTGTATTTTCTGTCTGTGGGGTGGGGTATATCTTAGAAATAGCATTCAGAGAGATGTTTCATAAATTCAACAAGCCAAAAAAAAATCTGTGTTTAATTTAGTTTGGTGAATCACTTTCTTTCCTTTCTTATTTATTTCTCTCTCACCAGGGACTGCAAACAGAGAGTCTGTACTATCACCCCCACACATGCAGGGAATACCAGAGTCTGAACCTACAACCTCTAGCTATACACTGGGCCATCTTCCAGTCCCCTAGTCCATTTTCCTACCATTTCATTTTGTGCTTTTCCTCCTGATTCCCCACCCTGCCCCTTACATTTTTGTTTTTCCTTTCCTGAGTTATTTTTTGGTTGTTGTAATTGCTAACGTCCTCACACAAGGCTGATTGTGGTGTTCCCTGGGGGCTACACATCTGGACTGGCTTGTGGCCACACTGTCTGGGTGTCCCAGACTTTTACAGGGCTCCCCAACCTGTGGGGTGCAGTGTCCACAGGAGTTCGCTGCTTGCCAGTGATTATACTCCTGGCCCTAGGGTTTACTCATCTTTACCTGTGGCCCTCGTCAAGGGTCTCAGGCACACCTTCTGTGGTGGGTTAGCAATCACACTTCGCTGTGGATAGAGCTGCCAGGACCTCACTCGATGCATGCAGGTGGCACCAGGGATTCAACTCTTGGTCTCAATCTATGTGGCGGACTTTCCCAGTTTCTTAATAGTATTATTAGCAGAAGTTTAATTTTGATGAATATTCATTTATTAATATTTCCTTTGAAGAATTGTACTTTTGGTATCCTATCAATGATTCTTTCTTTTCTAATGCTAGATTACAGGGAGTGCAGAACTCAAGTTGAAGAACCGCAACTCAATTTGAAGGACTACAAGTCTTCAAATCCAAACTGGCAGACACAGAGGGTTCTGGGGTGGAAATCAGAAAACTCACTAACAGATCTTTGGTCCCTCAGGTCTCCTGATTGCCTTCTCCCATCTCCCTGCTTCCACCTACTTCCATGGTCCTCAAAGAGGACAGAAGACGACCAAAGAGGACCATGCATTATGGCTGAAGTTGCTAGTTACAATACATAGGGGAAGAAGGATGGGTTATATTTACTCCATCTTCATCAGAACTGGAGCCTGCCAATCATTCGTAAAGAATACTTTGCTGCAAGCAAATTCTATGTTGACAAATTATCTGTCAGTATTTTGACATCATTCCATTGTCTTCCAACACCTCCTGCCTTGCTGTTAAGAAATCTGTGACTGCCAACAAAAGAATACAGCGTGCATGGTCTTTACAATGTATTTAAATGACAACAACATAATACTTGAGGACAGATAAACTACAACAACAAAAAACCAAGCCAGTGATTATCTAGAGTGGAATTTTCTTCCATGATAGAAAGATTCTATATGTAACTGTGATTGTGGATAGGTGACTGTATGTTACTGTCCAAACCCCTCAATCTTGAACTTAAAATAAGTATATTTCACTGTGCACAAATACACTTCAGTCATGCTGCGAAGGAGGCCAGAGAGCTACCTCAAGTGCTAGAGCATGTGCCTGGCATATGTGAAGCACATTTTTAGTTTAGTTGCTGTAGTCTGCTGGGCTTCAGCCAAACACACTTACCTCTGCATTACTTCTGTGGTAGAGGCCCCCAGCCATGCCCCTGCCCCTATTCCCTCCCATCCAACAGGAGGGTTTTCTTAAAGAGCAGGAAGGACTGCCATCTTGGCCAGCACAACAAGTTGGGTCCCTGAAATCACTTGTCACAGAACGAGACACAAATCAACTACAGGAGTATTCTTTTTTCTTTTTTTTAACATTTTATTATACCACCGTGAGATATACAATTACAACGTTGTTCACGCTTGGGGGGTTTCGGTCACACAGTGTTCCAGCACCCCGCCCTCCACCAGTGCCCCTCAACCACCACCCATGTTCCCAATTCCCCCCCCTCCCACATCCTGCCTAAATGGCAGGTTCTTTATCTCCTCTCTCTCCCTCTCTCTCTCCTCCTTCTCCCACACATTGTGGGTTGCATACAGGAGTATTCTTATTCAATGCACTTGACGCCCAGAGGCCTGGCTCCTCTAGCAGTCTGGCAGGCTGCTCCTCACCTCTCCACCCGCCTCCTCCATCTATCTGGCTTCTGGCCCAGGTGAGGAAGGTCCTATTCGTTCATTCTCCCCTGGTCCATGAGGACCCAGAAATAGATGTTCTCTGTCTTGACTCCAATCTTTGCCCCTCAGCACCCTCAGGAGCTCCTTTCTCCCTCCCCTCCACCCTCCTCCCGCACCCACCATCATGTCTCAGCCCTGTACCCACCCTGCACCTTAACGACACAGCAGCACAACATCTGTCACACCTCACACTGCACTGATTTATTCCTCCTGCGCTAAACCCACAGACCCAGCTTAGCTCTCACGGCTGTCGAAAACTTCGAGAGATAAATACCTTCTTTCTAGTTCTGGAAACGAATTCCTCAGAAAAGCCTAATCATTCAGGCAATGGTCCTGGCAAGAAACCATAAAGCCTGAAGTTGCATCCAGAAGAGCGGCAAGGACCACGCCGCCATTGAAAACAGCACCATAATCCACACTGGGTCTCAAAATCACAAACCAGAAGTAGCAAAAACAATTTCACTGGGAGTGAAACCAGCAGGGAAGGGCAAGACCAACACTCATCCTGCCATGGGGAGGGTGAACTACTGTGATTCGTCATCAGAGAACAGTGGGACAAGATGGGTACCACACAAAAGCTGCCAGGTGCAATAGGGAAAGATAATAGCACAGATGGCTCTACCGGTACCAACCAGCTCTATAGTCTCTCAGATCATGACGTTGGAGACACAATGGCCAAGATGTTTAATGAGCTGAAAGAAACAATGGTGTGTGCAGGTACAAAAAAGTATCACTTGTCACTTGTCTTCCCCTTGTTCCTTGATTTGCTTGAGCTGGCACCAGTAACATCTCCATAAGTCCTGTTGCGTGCTAGTGTAGCCCAAGGGCATCTGCTCAAAGAGCCTCAACCATTCCTTCAGGATACGGAATGAGGTCTATAATTGTTACTGTTTTTTGACATATTAAATACTACACAGGTAGCTTGCCAGGCTCTGCCAACAAAAAGTATGAGCACCAAAATAAGAAAACTACAATCAGAACTGACTAGTATGGTAGGCAAAACCAAAAGCTCAATGCCTCAGTAGCAGTTTTTTTTTCTCATATCAAGTGCTAAGATGGGATGCAGGAAACTTCTAGAGAACAACGGATGATGGAGAAAAGTTAAAAGTAAATGGACAGTACGTTAGAGAACTATGGGGTGAAGTCAAGAAGAACAATGCAAGAATTATCGGCAATCCTAAGAACAAGAATGTATGATCAATGAAGAATGCATGCACCCAGATTCCAGACGCCCCAAGTCCCAGAAAAAAAATAGACATGAATAGAGAAAATCCTAGACATATTATAATCAGATTAACAAAAGACAAAGAATAGTAGAAGCCAGCAAGACCAAAGAAGCAATTTACATACAAAGGTAGTACAGTCTCACAGCAGAGGAGAAAGGTGAAACGCAGAAGAAAAAAGAAAACCTTAATGAAATGAACAGCTCACCAAGAATTCTCTACACTGCTAGCTTACTGAAGGAATTTAGATTTGAAGGAATGATACGAAGGTTCATGGAAAAGCAACAACCCCGAAATTCATAGCCTTGAAACCAAATTTTACAAGCAGCATTTAAAGAGCTTATTTAAAAGACAAGACAAACTTGACAAATATGCCTAACTTCTAAAAATAAAGATGACAATTCCTTCATCTCAATACTCTCACTCAACATCAATGGCCTGAATTCACCAATCAAGAGGCACAGAGTGGCATATGGACCAGAAAAGGAACCCTACTCTTGACTGCCTTTAAGAGAGTAGCCCAACATCTGAACAGTTGGGGTGAACAAAGGCACAAAGCCAAAAGCTGGAAAATAATCTCAAACGCAATTTCTTTAAAAAGGCTAGAGTGGTAAAACTTATACCAGTCAACACAAACTTCACATTTTAAAAGGCTACCCGGGATAGGAAAGGTCATTTCTCATTGATCAAAGGATCAAGAACTCAGACTCCCAATCATAGATGCACCTAATGATGGACCTTTACAACAGTTCCGACATCTGTGGAAGAATAGGTGACTGGATAAAGAAACCACAGTATATATACACAATGGAGTACTACTCAGCTATGAGAAATCACGCAACTTGCGGCTATGTGAATGGATCTGGATAGTATCATGCTAAATGAAGGGGCCAGGAAAGGGAAAGACACAGAATAATCCCTCATGTTGGATATAAAGGAATCATAGTAAGGAAATAACAAATGGTTAAAGCCAACAGAGCCTGAAACTGGCTACAGAACTGAGTCTCCGTGATGGGGGACGAAAACTGGACGGAGGGTGCACTGCTGGAATACTGTATGCACGAAATAGCAATAACAATATTGTAAATCAGTGAAAAAAATTAGTTTTTAATTTTTAACTTAAAAAATAAGGAACCTAGACATGGAGGAATAGTGCAGTGACTCAGTCACCTGCCTTTCAGGCATATGGGCATGAGCTAAAACTCCCGTGTGCCACATGTGCCGAGTGACCCTGGCTGCTCTGCCATCGTCAAAGCCTAGTACCGCAAGTCACTGCCAGCAGCAGCACAAAAAGGCAGAGTGACGCCACAGCACTGCATGAGAAAATGGAAACTGCATGCACTGTAGTCAGAAAGCATGCGGCTTGGGAGCACTCATGTGAGTGCCACACCCCTGAGGGGCTCACACGCAGGTGTGAGGGCCTCTCTCACCTGTAAGAGCCTCAACTAAGATGCCTGGCGAGCACATCCATGTGCACACACAGAGGAGTTTAAAGCTCGGTGAGCATTGAATATACACAAAGAGACTTAAGTGATAAACTCTAAATATCTGCAGGGCTAGCCACAATGTGTAAAAAGAAGAGGGAGTGAGATGCAGAGACAGAGAGACAGAGAGAGAAAGAGAGGATACTGGGGTACCTGCGATTGAGGCAGCCTGGGGCGAGCAGGAGGGGTGGGGTACATTGGTGGTGGAAATGAGGCACTGGTGGAGGGATGGGTGCTGGTAATAAAATTTTTAAAAAAATAAAGCTCGGTGAGTACCACGGCTCAGCGTGAGGCTCTCAGCGTGCCCTACAGCAGACATGGTGCAAAGCCTCACGCGCCACCCCTCCCACAAGTCACAGAAAAGCAGGGATGACAATGAGGGGAAGGGGAAGGGAGGCGGTGAAAAGAAAACAGAGACTGAGGTAGAGATGCTGCAGAACGTTTCCACAGAAAAGTACATTCCAAACACACTCACTCTTGACGTGCCTCATTTATAAACAAACAAAACCAGGATGTTAGTTCCCTTAACAGGAAAGTATACAACACACAAAGGGTTAGACTTCCAAAATGCTTAGACTTTAAAGTGACTATTCCTTTCAGAGACAGAGAGAAAAATGGGTAATGTGCACTTCTCCAGTTAAATGGAAGTCATATTCTGTATCAGCCACGAGAAAAATACTCAAAATATAACAAAAAAAGTACAGCTCCAGTTCAAATTCCACATTTTGTCTTATTTTATAAAACGACAAAGAATGTGTGGCTATTATAAGCAAAATTTTTATTTTAAATGAAACTCTAAATATCTTAAAAGTAGAATAATGCCAAAAGCATCATCTCAAAGTAGAAAATACATTTTTCTTTCATTTAGGATATACAATAAAGAACTATTTGTATTCCCAATGATTTTCCAAAGCAGGTAATAAAGGCGGGCAAGTTGACTGTTACTCACACATGTTCAGACAGAACTCACCTTTAATGTACAAATATACCTTTCATGAAAAATATTCCAGCCAGGAAATCCCTATAAGTTTCCTTAGTATCACAAACCTTGGCATTAAAAACATATTTTCCCAGTATAAAACTATAAAGCCAGTCACTCTGTCAAGTAACTTTCCTGTTAAAACTTATGATACTTTAATTAATTTTGGCTTTAGGGCTGCCCCCAGGGAATACTCAGGGCTTCCTCCTGGCTCTGGGCTCAGGGAACACTCTTGGTGGTGCTCCAGGGAGACACGCAGTGCCAAGAATTGAACTGGGGGTCAGCAAGCCCCTTACATCCTGTGCCAGCCCTCTACACCCCTGGCACCTTTATTTGCCAACTATCTCAGTGATCAAGAGCCATCACAACACAATGTGAGGCGGGAAGCGTGGACACTGAAGTTACAGTATGGAAAATAAAAAGTGGGGATGAGATTTAAACTCTGTGGAAAGATAAGGAGAAGAGAGAGAAGAGATAAGGGAGCCTGCCATGGAGGCAGGCTAGGGAGAGGGGGAGGAATTGGGGACATTGGTGGTGGGAGGTGGGCGCTGGTGGAGGGATGGGTGCTGGAGCACTGTGTGGCCGAAACCCAAACATGAACATCTCTGTAATTGTATGTCTCACGGTGGTATAATAAAATATTAAAAAATAAATAAATAAATAAACTCCGTGGAAAGAAATGCCTACACAGGAACCAGCGCAGGAGGCCCACAGCGAAGAAACAGTGGCTGGTCTAATCTGGTTAGACGCTAAGGCCTGTGATGAATTGGCTTCGGGGTTTCGTGGCTACCAGCCATGCTAACATGGGCTCTCTGCACGCCACAGACAGGCAGCAGTGGGACACAGCCCATCGCCCACTGGAAGCCTGAGCAGCCCAAGGCTCTGGGGCTTAGGGGTGGGGGGGGGACCCTTCAGCTGGAGCAAGAACTCACAGGGGTGTTTCCAGGAAAGGGAACTACATGCGCACGTGTTCCCTGTTCCTCTCGTTATTCGGAGGCCTCCTTCAGGGCAACCGGCCTAGCTTTGAAGGAAGAAAAAAAAGAAAACACATTTTTTATCACCCGAGTTGGGAACCATGCCTCTTCCTGAATGGATTCCGGCCTGGCCTGAGGAAAGCCATCTGTGTGCAGCCGAGGGGCGGCACAGGGTCCACACAGCTTCCCCGGCCAAGCTGCACACTCAGATTCCTCCAGTAGCTGAGTCAAAGCCACGTTGGCCTGCTACTCACTGAACCAAAGCTCGCAGGGAGAGTGGCAGACTCACACGCACACGGACAGGGAGCCCTTTCCAGACAAAGGAGGGAGGAAAGCAAACAGGCGAGCTAGGGCACGGCTTAGGGTAGTGACGGGAGCAAGAGACACCAGGAAGGAAGCAAGAAGACGTCAGGCGAGGGGCGGAGGAGGAACGGGCCAGGCCATTTCACCCCCTGGAGAACTGAAATGCAACTTTTGTTTACAGTGAGACTTCCTTTTCCAGGGAACTTGTGGTCTGCAAAATGGGAGTGAATGGCGACAAAGTTCGTAATAGCACATAATTAGTAATTAAAGATGAGGTAACAAAGCCTTTGGCACTGTACCACTCTAATGACTGCGGGCCAGAGTCTGAAAAAACAGGGTAATATATTAGCATAAGCACATATGCAAAGTACATAGAACTACTGCCATCGTGAGCCTGTCATTGAATGATTAAATATGAATTCATAATTAGAAAAATACACACTAATTTATTGGCTTGCTTGACTGTTCTGGTTCATTAAAAGTTGATTACTAAACAGTGACCTCTAGTGGCCCATAATTTCCTAAAACTGCTTTGTTTCTCCTGAAAATAAAGTAGGCAAAGAACCACCGGAAATAGGGCTATTTGAAGATGCTAATAATTCTTTTCCATATCAAGGGAAATGCTTCTACACTTATTCTACCTCTTTAAGAAACATTATATATGACAAAAAAAAGGTAGCAAAATGTCTTTTGTCTAATGTCACTCACTTAGTAGCAAATCATCAAAAACTGTGAACTTGTGCGGGCATCTGGGGTGTTTTATCAGTACTGGAAAGTAAATGTTATTCACTCTATACTCTCCAATCAGTTACATGTGTTAACACAACGGTCATGCTCCTATCTAATTACTGCCTACATACCTGGCATCCCAAAACCACACTTCAACTTAAAATTCAAAGGAATGCGTGATTTCTGATTCACTGCACATGCACTCCAGAGCTTGTCTTTAAAGACAACTGATTTGCACCCATAAAGTTATCTAGCTTACTTCCTAAATTTTTCTTAAAAGTTTCACAACAATGACTCTCTCAGGAAGTATACTTCTATAGCACAAAATGGAATTTTTCAAGGACTGGTTCTCTCTTAAAATAACACATATCTACAAACATAGAGTAGTAATTTAAGTTGAAATTAAAACCAAAGAGCAAATCTGTAAAGACATGTGCAATGATTACTTGCCACCGAGGTATACTCACAAGAGAAACAAGCAAGCCTCTTGCTATGAAAAGAAGACTATGTGTGTCACTAAAAAATGACAAGTCCTGGGGGTCGAGCGATAGCACAGCGGGTAGGGCATTTGCCTTCCACGCAGCTGATCAGGGTTCGATCCCTGGCATCCCATATGGTCCCCCGAGCACTGCCAGGAGTAATTCCTGAGTGCAGAGCCATGAGCATCACTGGGTGTGACAAAAAAAAAGACAAATCCCCTCCCCACCCCTACCCCCTGAAATCAGTCAAGGTACTGATCCTGTTCTCTAAAGTACTGGCAATGGCACACCATTCCTACAGGCTGTGGTTTTCCTCCAGCAAGTTTAAGACGTATGAGGAGAATAGCTCCTCGTGCATTATTCCTAGAGAGCACACAGGGCGTGGAGCCCGTTGCTTTCCTAATGATTTAATGCAGAAGCTGGATAATGAGTTTTACCTTCTGCAACAACCATCACCACTTAATGCTATTATCAACAGTTCATGACCCTCGAGCAAGGATCGTCAACCAGATTCATCTAAACACTGCTGACCTCAAAAAAAAAAAATCAAAAACTTACTCCTCATTGTTAACATTTACTGTTGTTTAGGATGAAAACAGAAACAAAACAGATCATTAAATAAAAAGAGAATTTGCTATGCAAATTTTGCTAAGTGAGAGTTAAGAAGGCTCTAAAAAAAGAACAGCTAGATGAAAACAGTAATTAAATGTTTGTGTGTGACAAGGCAGGGAAAAGAGGTTTTGAAGGTGCAGGACTTTTTAACTCCAATATATCACTCAAAATATCTGCCTTTGAACACAGGGTATGGCGGAGGGTGTTGGACACAGTGGAGGCTGTGAGGTGGTGCCCACACCAACGTCACAGTTACCACTACTGTAACCATGTGACATAAAATAGGGGGTTGGCAGGGCCCCCAGGTGGTTGGTGCCCAGGAGGTTAGGGGGCCCCGCTGGTGATTCTCAGCCTTTTGTTGTTGTGGAGGTGAGGGGACCATGTACTTCAAAACTGTTAGTGTCAACACTAGTGTAAGCATGTCACAGAAGTAGAGTAAGTGTTTTTGCATTTTTTAACATGTCTGTAAAGGAGGTGGGTGAGTGAGGGAAGGAACCCCAGGTCACTGGTGGAGGAACAATGACACTTAGTGGGTTTGAAGGTGAAACAGTGAATGCCTGCAACTGTTATCAATAGCTTTGTAAATCTTTACAAAGCTACAATCTTTGGTGGTGAAAAAAATTATTTTTTTTTAAAAATCTGATAAATATAAACTGCTTCCTGTGCCTGAGACAGTGGTTATCAATAATTCCATTCCTATTTATAACATCTGGATTCCCTGCTAGACTCTGTTATCAACAATAGATAGAATAAAGTGTTTGGGTGTCTACTATGCATTTAAGAATAAAGCCTTGCTTAAAAACAGAAAAAGGAAGGAAACGAAAAAAAGAAAAGAGGGCCTGAGCAATAGTACAACACATGCCTTGGATGTGGCTCACCTGGGTTTAATCCCCAGCACCACATGTGGTTATGAGCCCCACCAGGAGTGTTTGCTGTGCACAAAGCCAACAGTAAGTACCGAACACTGCCAGGTGTGACCCAAAAAACCATTAAGGGGGGGGGGGAGGGGGAACAGAAAAAATCACATATTTTTGTTTTGTTTTTTGGGGGCCACACCCCAGAATCACATGTTGCTTTATCCTCTCCAGTTCTCACTCTCATTTCCAACCTAACTATGTGGTCAGAGTCTGCCAGTGCCAGAATCCTGCCAAAGTGTTTGCTCTAACCCGTCCTGCACGATACTGAGGTAAACTACTCGCTTGAAAGAGTAAAACAAAAGAAATAAACAAGACTGCTCTGGCATGGACTAATTGTTTCCATGAGCCCAAGTATATTCATCTTTGTATAAAATATTTCATTTTCCCCCCCAGTATAACTAATATCCCCACTTTAAATTTAGCTCTTTGTTGTTGCTGTTATACACAACAAGCCATTTTTGCTGGGGTCTCTGAAGACATTATTAAATACTGCCCTTAACGATTCCGGTGGGGTAACCGACAGGCAAACATCCTGTCACCAGGTTCCCAAAGGCTCATTAGATCCCAAACTGAACAGTTGATTTTTCACTAATATTAAAACCAATAATTGTTACTGGTATTTGGCATATCAAATGGAGATGTTACTGGGGCCCGCTCGAGGATATCGATGATGAACGGGAAGACAGTGATACAGTGATTAAAACCAAGTCTCTTTATCCCACTAAGGGAGGCTATCTCTACCCACAGAAGGTGGAATATTGAATACCTGAAATGACTGTATTGAGAACAAGTTTGTAGTGCATGTGCTGCCTGAGCCCCGGTGCTGCTTGAGCCCACGTGGCCGAGCACAGGTGGTGCCCGTGCACATGTGTCGCCCACATCTCCCATCTTGAGATGTGTTCCTCTCTCTCTCTCTCTCTCTCTATATATATATATATATATATATATATATATCTCGTCTGTCTGTCTGTATGTCTGTCTGTCTCTCTCTCTCATTTTCCCTCCTCCTTTCCTGTCCTAAAACCTCCATAATAAAAATGGTTTTGATTCAAAAAAATTAAAGGAACAACTTTGTAAATCAGTGTTTAAATAAAGTTTCAAATGGGGGGGTTAGGGAGTGGGGAGAAGTCAGAGTGTAAGAACGTCCCTGGATTCCAAAAAGAATATGTAATGTAAGGATGAAAGGTAGGGGCCAGTATCAGACACTGGATCAAAGAAAAAGTAAAGGTCCAGTTACTTGGGGAGCTACTGAGGAAATGCGCATATGGGCTTTATATTAAATTATATAGTTCAATGTCAAATTTCTTGGGTGTCACAGTCATCTTGGAGTTATACAGGAGAATGTCTCCACACTCAGATTTATGCTAGAAAGTATTAGGGCTGAATGGTTTAGCCAAAAAGAAAAAATACTACTAGGAGGAGGAAAACCATAAATTGAAATGAAAAATAATTATATTACACAGTGCTGATCCACATATAAATAGAATCTATATATTTATAATTTAGACTTTTTTTTTAAATCCTATTTTCATGGTTTTAAACAACAGGTGGTGAAGGAGGAAAATTCTGATCAAAAATATAAAACAAAAGAAAGAAAACTACAGACCAATATCCCTGATAAACACGGATGCTAAGATCTTCAACAAAATACTAGCAAACAGAATCCAAAGACTCATCAAGAAGATTATACATCATGACCAAGTAGGATTCATCCCGGGAATGCAAGGATGGTTCAACATTCGCAAGTCAATCAACATAATACATCATATCAATAAGAGAAAAAATAAAAACCATATGATCCTATCAATAGACGCAGAGAAAGCATTTGACAAGATCCAGCACCCGTTCATGATTAAAACCCTCCAGAAAATGGGAATTGAAGGGACTTTCCTCAAGATAGTTACAGCCATCTACCAAAAGCCCACAGCAAGCATCATTCTAAATGGGGAAAAGTTGAAAGCCTTCCCCCCTGAGATCAGGGACAAGACAAGGTTGCCCACTCTCACCTCTTTTATTCAATATAGTACTGGAAGTACTTGCGATAGCAATCAGAGAAGAAAAGGACATCAAGGGCATCCAGATAGGCAAGGAAGAAGTCAAGCTATCATTATTTGCAGATGACATGATATTATACCTAGAGAACCCTAAACTCTCTACCAAAAAACTCCTAGAAACAATAGACGCATATAGTAGAGTGGCAGGATACAAAATCAACACGCAAAAGTCGGTGGCTTTCCTATATACAAATAACGAAAGAGAAGAAAGGGATATTAAGGAAACAATTCCATTCACAATTGTGCCACAGAAAATCAAATACCTAGGAATCAACTTACCCAAGTGTGTAAAGGACCTGTACAAAGAAAACTACAAGACACTGCTCCAAGAGATAAAAGAGGACACAAGGAAATGGAAACACATTCCCTGCTCATGGATGGGGAGAATCAACATTGTCAAAATGGTAATACTCCCTAGAGCTCTATACAGATTCAATGCAGTCCCTATGAGGATACCCATGACATTCTTCAAAGAAATTGACCAAACAATCCTGAAATTTGTATGGAACGATAAACCCCCAAGGATAGCTAAAGCAATCCTCGGGAAAAAGAAGATGGGAGGCATCACCTTACCCAACTTCAAACTGTACTACAAGGCAGTAGTAATTAAAACAGCATGGTATTGGAATAAAAACAGACCCGTGGACCTATGGAATAGAATTGAGTATCCTGACACCCAACCTCAAACGCATGATCATTTAATCTTTGATAAAGGTGCAACGAGTCTAAAATGGAGTAAGGAAAGCCTCTTCAATAAGTGGTGTTGGGAAAACTGGGCAGCGACATGTAAAAAATGAATTTGGACCTGTGTCTAACACCATGCACAAAAATCAGATCAAAGTGGATTAAAGATATCAATATCAGACTTGAATCCATAAAGTACATTGAAGAAAATATAGGAAAAACCCTCCATGACATTGAAGCTAAAGGCATCTTCAAAGATGAAACATCTCTAACAAAGCAACTAGAAGAAAAGATAAATATATGGGACTACATGAAACTAAAAAGCTTCTGCACCTCAAAAGAAACAGTGACTAAGATACAAAAGCAGTCCACAGAATGGGAAAGAATATTCACCCAATACTCATCTGATAAGGGGTTAATATCCAGGATATATCAGGCACTGGTAGAACTTTACAAGAAGAAAACAAACAACCCCATCAAAAAATGGGGAGAAGAAATGAACAGAAACTTCAGCAAGGAAGAAATTCGAATGGCCAAAAACATATGAAAAAATGCTCATCATCACTAATCATCAGAGAGATGCAAATCAAAACAACAATGAGATACCACTTTACACCACAGAGACTGGCACATATTCAAAAGAACAAGAACAACAAGTGCTGGCGTGGGTGTGGGGAAAAGGGGACACTCATCCATTGTTGGTGGGAATGCCGGCTGGTACAGCCTTTCTGGAAAACAATATGGACATTCCTCCAAAGACTAGAAATTGAACTCCCATTTGACCCAGCCATACCACTCCTGGGAATCTACTCTGGGAAACCAAAAATACGCAGCGGAAACACCATCCCTACTTTTATGTTCATAGCAGCATTATTCACAATAGCCAGAATCTGGAAGCAACCCGAGTGCCCGAAAATCGATGACTGGATAAAAAAGCTTTGGTACATCTACACAATGGAATACTATGCAGCGGTTAGGAAAAATGAAGTTATAAAATTTGCCTACAAATGGATGGACATGGAGAAGATTATGTTGAGCGAAATTAGCCAGAAGGAGAGAGACAGTTACAGAATGACTGCATTTATCTGCATAACATAAATATATAGGTACATATTATGATACCAATATCCAAGGTCAAGTGAAACATACATCAGGAGGTCCTGTCAAAGGTGGAAATTATCACAAACGTGTGGGAGTCAGAGGCTAGGTAAGACAGAAAATGGAACAGTGTGCTAACAATTGTGAGGGTACTAATGCCAACCTAGAACTGAGCATTAAATAGAGGCAAAAGGATACACATGACAACCCTTTAATGTATGTTCTGTAATCCATAGTCTGGAGAGGAAGGAAAAGAGAAAGATAGAGAAATGGAAAGAAATAAAGAACCTGCCATGGAGGAGGGCTGGGGGGAGGGGGAGGGAACCGGGAGCGTTGGTGGTGGGAGATGGGCACTGGTGGCGGGATGGGTGCTGCTACACTGTATGACCAAAACCCAAATATGAACTTTTTAATTGTATATCTTTGTAATTGTAAAAATAAAAAAAATTAAAAAAATAAATAAATAAATAAATAATTCACAGTAACTAAAAAAAAATATATATATAAAACAGAAGTTGCCAAGTTTATGTGACCTACCACCACTTTTATAAGAGCAAAAAAACAATCACTGAGCACCCTCAACCCTGGAAATTGACCTTCTTTAAGGGAACAGAGAGAAAGTGCCCACCACACACACCTGCATTCCCATAACTCTCAGGGCGCAGTTTCACTTCAGATAAACATAAACATTTGCATACTGATTGGCAAAAGAGACTAGAGTGCAATTTCCATAAACAGACTAATTCTTCGTTCTTTATTTTGTATTATTTATTTTTTGCTTTTGGGTCACACCCGGCGATGCTCAGGGGTTACTCCTGGAATTAGCTCAGGGGTTACTCCCAGAACTTAGGGGTTACTCTGCACTCAGGAATTACTCCTGGCGGTGCTCAGGGGACCATATTGGATGCCGAGGATCGAACCCGGGTCGGCCACATGCTAGGCAAATACCCCACCCACTGTGATATTGCTCTGGCCCCATTCTTTATAATAATCATACTGCTGAGCAACTCTGCAGACCCGTTTTCACAATAAGGTTAGCATATGTGTTTTCTGTCCCTCATAGCTCGGAGTCTGCCCAGACAAGACCTTCTCTAGCAAATGACTAACAGTATTTGTTCTGGGGTATCTACCAAGAGGTATCTACATTCATAAATGGGACCCAGTGAGTTCCATTTATGGGTTGTTTCAGTAAAAAATTCAACTACCCTGGAAGAAGGCAGGTATCTTTATTAGAATACCATCTTGACTGCCATGAGTAAGAAGACTTAGAAGCAGGGTTGACAGGGTTTCTGTCACATACCATCATACCCTGGAGAACTGGCTATGAGGATTCAAATATTCCTTTCTATATTAAAGCCACACTGCAAGTATATTTAGCACCCACACACTTCCAAAATACAGAGGAACTTCCAGATCTCTAAAAACTGGGATTTGTGGGGGTGGGAAGGAAGGAATCTTTTTTATTATCCAACAGGCATCATTCAATTAATAACAAATATCATTATAGGCAAAACATCACAGTAATGAATAATCACTCAGTACAAAAAGGTGTTTCCTGAATAGACAGAAAAAAATGAAAAAAGGCACCCGGTCTTTTGAGCAGCAATTTTGGGTAAAAAGAGTTTTGAATTTGTACACATTAATTCTTTTGTGAAACTGCCACACTGAAACTAAACTGGAAAGAAGACCTTGAGAGCCTAGAGGAATAGCACAGTGTTACAAGATTCTGCCTTGCAAGCACATCCTGAGCTCAAATCCCAACTGCTCCACGTACACTGAGTCATCCCAGAAGCTCTGCATTAGGTCTGGCAGCTCTGCTGTCTTATAATCCCAAGCACCACAAGCAATTTCTGGCCAAATCACAACCAGGTGTGTGTTAGCACCATTTAAAGGGGGTGTGAGGACTAGGGATGTGCCTCAGTGGTAGAGCACCAGTCCTGCACGTGTGAGGTTTAATTCCCAGCACTGTAGTGTCTCCAAGCACCACTAGAAGTGATCCCCAAGCACTTAAGTCAGCAGAGACCTCCTGAGTACTGCACCATGTGGCCTAAAAAGCAGAGAGAGAGAGAGAGAGAGAGAGAGAGAGAGAGAGAGAGGTAATCTGGAGTGCACTGCAGCTAAACTGATGTTTCTGCACCATGGCCAGGAAGTGCAGACCGTGGCAAACACATGTGTGAAGATGCAGTCACCCAGCAAGTAACAACCAAAATCTGGGCATGTGAACGAAGAGTGTGGCTCCGGTGAGCACATGTGGAGACTCCACAAGAGGGGCACAAGCCTCTTGTGGTGAACACTGTGGCCCAGTGTGTATGCGGTGCAGGTGGAGGGAAGATCTCGGCTGGCAGCACACCCGGAAACTCAGAGCACCACCCACAGCCATGCGAGTGGCCCCAGTAATCCAAAGAAAATTCAGAGCATTTAGAGATCAGAAGAACCCCACTCCCAATTGCTAAAGGTCCTCCAGATAATAAAGTCTAGGGAAGCAGTCTGCAGGCAGTCCTATTCATAGGTATTGAGCAGAAACTCTTTAAACTGGTGTTTTTCACCAACAGATTTTAGCTTCTTCCTATTTAGTTCATAAAACAGGAGAAAAGTGCAACTTGTGGTCAAGCACATGCCGCCTACCTCATTCATGAGTCCTGGGCTCAACTGCTAATACCATACATGGATTAGGTTTTGTGCTCTTCAGAGCTTTTGCTAAAATGGATGTATTTTCTTTCTAGAAAAGTTCATTCATTCATTAATTCTTCTATGTTAGGTGTTGCAGGCACTGAAAATGCAACAGTAAAAGATCAAATTCTGGCTCTTATAGTTTCATTTAGCGGATTGTTTCCCCAGTCCCAAATGCATATCAACAACAACTCTGACAGATTCTGATTTAATTGGAGAGAAAGCAAAAGATGGGCTTTGAGCAGAAGTGGAGCAGGTCAGCCTTGAAGTCCTGCAGGTTGAATTGAGGAAAGAGAGTGAGGTGGAGGTTAGCACAGTTAGCAGCAGTGGTGCTAGGGTCCTGTGGAAGTTTCTTCAGGACTGTGTCTATTTTCTCCATGAAAGAAAGAACGCATGGGTCATCAGCTGACACTGAAGAGGGATACCAGTGGTTTGAAGTAAGAAAAGATATGAACTGCACTGTGCAGATGAAGGAAAGTGAATGAGCTCAGGAAATAAAGACCAAGACCCATCAAGCAGCTGTCATGACCCATCAGAGATTAGCGATAATTAACTTCATAGGGAAACCAGGAAGGCATGGTCAGCAATTCTCCAATGATGCTCAGCTTGGGGAAGAGGGGGCGCAGATCTGAAAGTTGGACTGACCAGGGATGGGTCAACTTCAACACATGGAAGAGAAGGAAAACTATACATGAATAAGGCATTATACATGATGTACAAATTTCAAGGTATACAGGCAATGTAGGTTACCGTGTGATTCTCCATGAATGCAGGTTACACAGGCTGCTGTGTGATTCACCATGCATGCAGGTTATGCAGGCTGCTGTGTAATTCTCTATGCATACAGATTATGCAGGCTGCTGTGTGATTCTCCATGCCTGCATGCAGGCTATGCAGGCTGCTGTGTGACTCTACATGCATACAGGTTATGCAGGCTGCTGTGCATGCATACAAGCTGTGTGACTCTACATCCATACAGGTTATGCAGGCTGTTGCGTGACTCTCCATGCATACAGGCTATGTAGGAAACTATATGGGCTGCTGCATAATCATGTCCCATGTGTCATACACGGTGGAAACAGGAGGGGGTAAAGCAGAGTCTGGGTGGTTTATCTGCTTCAGTTCCTGTCCATCACAGTGCCACCATGCTGCTCATCTTCCTATTGTTATATGCCCTCCTTTTAGTGTTACTTCTCTCCTTTCACCAAAAGGCAGGTTGATTTTACTGTGATATACACACTGTTACTAACAGGGCTTCATGCATACAAAGTGCCAACACTACAGCCTCCACCAAAGTGTCTCTTGCCCTCCATGGTTGTCTCAGGGACCTCCCAACCAACCACCTCCCCAGTGGCCTCCTTGCCCTGGTAAGCTCAGTTCTGTAATTGGTTCTCAGGTTTCTGACCAACTTGTATTCCTATCCTTGTTTCTTTATATCCCACATATGAGAGATCATTCTGCTTCTGTCCCTCTCCTTCTAGCGGAATTCACCTAGCATGACACTCTCCTGTTCCATTCATGTAATAGAAAATTGGTGATTTCGTTTTTCAGTAGGCAAGTAGTATTCCACTGTGCACATGTACCACACTTTATGGGGGAAGGAGGGTCTGGGACACACCTAGAAGTGCTGTGGGGTCACTCCTGTTAGAGCTTGGAGGACCATTTGCAGTGTCCAGGTTCTAACCGGGCCAGCTACATGCAAGGGAAGTGCCTTATCCCGTACTACCTCTCCAATCCAATATAACAGTTTCTTTGTACAATCATCTGTTCTTGGACACCTGGGTTGTGTCCAGATCTGGGCCATTGTGAATAAAACTGCAATACACAGAGAAGCAAAAATTTATTTTCACAATAGCATTTTAGGGACTGCGGGGTAGATGACAAGAAGTAGAATTGCTGGGTCATACGGAAGTTCAACTCTTAATTTTACAAGTGTCATATTATTTTTTCAAAAATGCCGAACCAGTAGACACTGCCATCAGTCGTGGATGAAAAGCCTTTCTCCACACCAACACCGGTTCTTTCTTTCTTTCTGATCTGTGCCAGTCTCACTGGTATGAGGTGATAAGCTCATGGTTGTTTTGATTTGTATTTCCCTGATGGTCATGGATGCAGAGCATTTTCATATATCTACTTGACATCTGTATATCCTCTTTAAGGAAGAGTCTGGTCATCATTTCTCCCCATTTTTATGGGCTGCTTTGTTGCTATTAAGTTTTATAAGTGCCTTATATAGCTTGGATATTTACTTATTTTCAGATGAGCAGTGAATAAAATATTTTCTCCCAATTATAAGGTATCTTTTTATTCCAGTCATCATTCCTTCTATGGTGAGAAGCTTCTGTTTTTTCAAATGGTTATTATAATATTTTGATTTTTAAATTTCATTCGGATAAAGCAAGACAGAAACACACTTTAGAATTATTTTTCCATTTCAATGAGCTATTACAGAATGAAAAATATTTGGTATTAAGTGTACTCATACTGAAAATAATCATGGTTAGTCCAAATAAACTGGTACTGTTAATATTTTTTTAAATTACTGCTATTTACATAAATATAATTTTAGTCACTAAATACTTCCTCATCACTGAAATATGTGCTTTCCTTTTACTCCGGTGTTCTGAATCACCTGCTACTGAAGGACCTCTGAATGGGATTTACATTTATTTTCTTCTTCACCTTTGGCTTGCTGGAAAACTATGTATGGACTGACTTAGGCTGTCGAGAAGCAGGATTGTCGCCTTCAGATTCACTCTCTTCTACTTCTTCAATTTCTTCTTCTGGTTCAGGAATTTTCTTCTTTTTTCCTGTTTCTTCTTTGGAGGTTTACATTCTCCAAGCATAATTTTTTGGGGACAGGGATAACTTAAGTGTTAACTTTCTCCATACTCATAACACTTAGATTTATCAAAGAAGTTTCATCTTTGGATAAACTCAGTTGCTCTTCCATTGTCAACAGCAATACTTGCTTTTATTGATCTACCAAATAGCTGTCATTTATTGCCCTGGTACAGTTTTGCATGGTCTTAATCCAAAAACAAAATTAATGCAACCCCTTTACTCTTCCTGGTATCTTTATCTTTCTTTATAGTAACCATGGTATAAGTTATTGCTGGTCAGGGAAAAGGCAAGAAATACATGGTGAAATACATGGTGCTTTTACTTGGGCCCAACCCTACTCATTTCTTCAGGTCAGCTGGTCAGGAGCCTCAAAAAGTGCAAGTTTTCAGCTCATCTAGGTATCACTCCTGTTCATCTTCCCTTGAAAATGCTGAGCATCACAGATTCAGGTCGAGGAAAGGTGCTGACAAGAATAGCAACAACACCTCTTTCTGCTCACATTTGGTGCAGAAGTTTCTCAGTTGATTAATCCCAACTGTTTATCATATCTACAGTTTGGTTGGCCAATGGCTTGAGGTGCCTCCAGAGTCAATGCCATGAAGGGTTCTACCGAAGGTTTTTCTGATTATAATTTATGAGTTTTTTTTGAGGCACAATAGTGAATGAAACTGTTTTGTATTTTGTTTTTCTCTCTTCTACTTTATTATTTGCGCTGTAGAAATGCCCTAATTTCTGTGTGTTGATGCTGAAACCTGCTACTTTACTCAGAACTATTAAAGACCTTTCCCTAAAGGGCTGAATTAGTATAGAAGTTAAGGCACTTACTTTTTATGTGGTTAACCTTGGTTCAATCCCCAGCACTCTACATATGGTCCCCGAGAACCCCACATATGGTCCCCCAAAAAAAAAACATTCTATTCTCTTTTTAAGATAAGCTAATACTTTAGGGTTAAAAAACATTTATAGTATCATATCCTTTTATATATGTTTTTAAAAAAGGAATAATATTGTGTTGCTGTTTTATAACTTGCTATCTGTAGCTAAAGAGACAGTACAGAGAGTAGAGAGCTTGCCTTGCATCTGACCTACCCAGATTCAATCCCCCACACCTCATATGTTTCCCTGAGCTCTGACCATAGAGCAAAGAGTAAGTAAGCCCTGAGCACCACCTGTGTGACCAACCCCCAAAATTAAAAAAAAAATTAAAAGTAATAAATAGAACTTAGTTTACTACCTAAAAATTACTAAATTTTTTCATGTTAAATCACTTGATCACTTGACTTCCCGCAGCTCATCAATTTACCTGAGAGGGCACCAGTAACATCTCAGTATGTCCTGTCACATGCGAGATAGCCCAAGGACATCTGCCCGCATCAGGAACATAAAGAGCCTCAAACCATTCCATCAAGTCATGGGAATGAGGTCTATAATAGTTACTGGTATTTGGCATGTCAAATACAACACGGTAGCTTGCCAGGCTCTGCAGTGCAGGTGGGATACTCTAGTAGTCACCTCGAAACCTAGTTGGAATATAGTATTTAAAATTGCTTTTACAAGGTTTATTTTGCACTTTGAATGCATTGTTTGCCCATGCTTAATTATGTAACATCATGCAGTAGTCCTTTGTATAGCTGGGTTTTGCATATCTTCCAAATTCCCAATGTACACTATGAAAAATTCACTTTTTAAAACAGGATCATCAAATCATTGTAGATGTTACAAAACTATCAACTCAACTCGCATCAATCAGAATCAAGTTTTAATCAGTCTGAAGTCCAAAATTCTAATCTTTGCTTGGAAAAATTTAAACTTTGACAATATAAACATTGGCAACAAATTCAGCTACTTTACTTGAAATAATAAGCTCACTCTTATTCTATATGTGTACAGCTTTGTACCTGGGTATCTCATGGTGCTTCAGTAAATAAAGTTAATACCACCATGAAAGTGAGCAGATCACTTGGCAACTCAATCACAGAAGTACTTCTCAAAACCACAATACTTTATGAAAGCAGAAGTGTTTTATGCATGCTTTCCATTTTATCACTGTATCACTGTATCACTGTCTTCCCGTTCATCGCTGATTTGCTCGAGCAGGCACCAGTAACATCTCCCATAACTGTCTCATGCAAGTGGAGCCCAAGGGCACCTGCTTGCTCCAGGAACACAAAGAGCCTCAAACCATTCAATCAGGTCATGGGAATGAGGTCTATAATTGTTACTGGTATCTGGCATATCAAATACGACACGGGTAGCTTGCAAGCTCTGCCGTGCGGGTAGCATACTCTTGTATTTTATCACATATGATAATAAAAGGGGAGACCTATTCAAAAGTCACAAGTTAATGAAATGAATACTTTTTGCTGCATGACATCAAGGACAGTGTTAACAGTATGTGTGTAGCAGTAGTGAACACAATGCCACTGTCTTGCTATAAAGCTAAGATCAGTAATTACAGCTGCCATTCCTGGTGCACTGTGACTAGTGTTAGAATCACTATGAAAATAATTTTGACAGAATGGTGCCCCTGGGGAGCACAAGTAGTACACTGAGAATCAATGTTCTCAGCAATGCTAAAAAAGACTGTATTATTATAGCTCAGTCTTTACATGTATTCTTACTGTGAGGGCATACATTCTCAGTAGATAGTTACACATTTATGTGTTTGTATGTGTGTGTATACATGTATATATAGCATATATACACGTATGTGTGTATACACATATATAACATACATATTTATTACATAAGCCTTTGGGTCATTATCACCGTACTATTCCCTAAACAGGATAAAATCAACAACACCCAGTTACTAGTCAGTGGGGCTGTCTATTATCCTTATCTTTTGCTAAGAACAAACTTTAGTAGCTTTGGCAATTTAAAAGTTAATAATGGCCATTCCTGAACTGTTCTTAACAGCCATGAAGACCCAGTATGAACTTTAACTGGAATTTGGTTGTTCTAACAGTAAGGAAGCTGGGGGCTTATAAGAGCAAGTTTTTCATCTGAACTGACAAATGCTTCTATGTTGTTTTCCCTACCTTTTAAAAAGGAGCCAGGCATATAACTCAGAGGACTACATACATGCCTGGCATGCTCGAGACCCTGGATCTAGTGATCCGACACTGCCCGGTCCCCATGCACAGTGGGCGTGGCCCTGGTGGCCACTGAGTGCTGCTGACCGAGCAGCCTCACATTGGGTCACACCCAGCCAATGCTTAGGAGACCAGGCACACCCCCACCTTCCCCCAACAAGAACTGAAAATGTGTATTGCACAGCTACATGACTTTTCAGAGTGGGATTTTTTTAAAAATAACAAAATTGTCAATCTGAGAACCCATATCTAATCTTTTCTAATACCAAGCACAAATATGGACTCCTTCCATAATTCTGACCTAGGAGTCAGGTGGTTACATGATGTTTCCATACACACATAGTTCCCCTGAACACCAGAGTGGAGACGAAGTGGAGAAGCCAGACTTCAGGCCCGCATCAGTCAGCTTATTCTCAACTTATTCTTTAAATGTGTTGGTTTCTCCTAAGAGCACTCACCCCAAGATAAAATGTTCAATTAGGGCCAATTCTCAAGAAAACGAGTATGACTTTGTAATAAATTTGCAAAGATGGAGGTGGGTGAGAGGGGAAGAATATTGCAGGGGAGCAAAAATCTGTCACCACTAACATATACAACTGGTAAAGCGTCAATTTCATGAGAAGGGCCCTAGAAGCAGAATAGGGAGAATGAAGGTCATTGCTCAAGCAGCTGGACTCACTGGGGAAGGCTGCTTTCAGACTGCTTTGTTGGGCCTTTTTTCTTTCCAATTAAACTGGTAATTTTTTTTTAACTGACCTCCCCTTCCTCCCCTCCAATGTGCTCTGTGTTGGCTAAGCTCTTTGAAGATGGAATCTGAAATATTAGGGCTTATTAATAAAATTTTCCTTCCTTCCTCCCTCCCTCTCTCTCCTCCTCCATTCTTATCTTGCTGTTTGGGGCTTTACCCAGCAGTGCTCAGGGCTATTCCTGGCTTTGTGCTCAGGAGTGACCCCTGGTGGTACATATGTGGCACTGGGGGTTTGAACCAGGGTCAGCTGGGTCAAGGCAAGCACTGCAGTAAGCCCTGTCCTCTGGGTCCCTTACTTTGTTTATTATCTGGTCAGTCTCAGCCTTGCTTATCTGTCCAGCCTGTGAGGACCTCAGAGGGGTACATGTTGATTTCTAATGTGCCCCAGCCACATGAACTGCACTATTCTTTCTCAATTTCTTCAGAGGCGGCGCAGAGCCTCTGGGGAGGCCCTCAGGAGGGTGGTTTATGGGGTTTCCAGATTATCTCGCACAACAGAGCCCAGGTTCAGGGCCACCTAGAGAAAACGAACACAACAGGAACAAACAACAATACGCACCCCTATCGCCATTCGCCACTAGGTCTGTCCTCTGTGCAACGGAGAAGAGGTGTGTGAGCTTGGGGCACATTTCTCGAGCTTTAACAGACCTCACTGGTGACTTGCACTGGTCCCCTGCCAGTCCCCACAGGTCCCGGGCCCTGACAGGCCATTAGGAACAGGCTCCCTAACAGGGCCATGGGCTGTCAGAAGTCACCAGCTGGCCTGCTGCAGCCCTGCGGCCGCCAGGCTCCAGCTGCCAGTCTGGGCGGGACTGTCCATGCTGAGCAACGCCCCCAGCTGCTGCGCGCTCACGTCCATCTGGAGCTCCCGGCTAGACAAATCTCCGTGCCTGTCAGAGCTCTTCAGCAAGCCTTGTTATGCAAATTCAAATTACTCAAGTGTGCCCTATTACCGCTGGCTAACTGCTCCGAGAACCAATCTCACACTGACAGTCAGTTCACATTTTTTGCTCACCAAAAAGTACCTCATTTATTCTTGCTTTGCTATTCCCTTGTATCATTAAAGCTGAACAGCCAAAGTCCACGGTGTTCTAACCTCTCTGCAGCAGGCTACTTGCCCCACAAAGAGCGAAGGGGAAATTAATTACAAAAAGAAAAATCTCCTAATCAGACACGAAGTGGTGTTAACACTTCGGCTTCCCTACCCTTGTCAGAGAAGATTTTACTACCAGAAATAGGGAAATGTAAATCTGGAAGACTGAAGGGGAAACCTGGTAAAACAAGTTACATTGCTATTAAGATTTATTAGGAAGAATAAGATGAATTATTAAGAGAACATTGCTGTGGTGGCACGTTCACTAATACCCACTTTTGAATCAAAGGAAAAGGAGTAATAAGAGATGTGCGCAGGCAAAGTTCACGCAGGCTCAGTATGGCTCTGCCCACATCCCTCCCTTCCCCTCACCCCTTCCTCCTGCACCTTCCGTCACTTCCCAATTGAGGTCCCTTTCTCTTTGAATAACACGTTTGAACCAATGGATAACTTGGAGATTATCTGGGAGTTAAGTATTCAAAGGAGTTTAGCTATTCTCAACTCAAAAGACAACTGCACAGATTCTACCAGGTAGAAGATGGAATTCAAAGATTCTCTGCCAAGCAACATGACTTTAATATTTGCACTGCATTATTACCAAGGAGGTAAGAAAACTAAAATGAATACAGAGCCCAAGTGAGGTGGTGGTCTTGCGTGGGGCTGACCCTGTGTGATTCACAGCACCCCAGCACTGCCCCACAGAGCACCGTTGGGAGTGGGGTAAAAACCCAGATGTCCCCACCAAAAAGAATATGAAGGCATCAGTAGCTGCATTTCCAAACTAGCTATTCTATGATTTGGGTAAAAAGTGCAGGTTAGGAGGAAAAGTGTCTAAGTAAACGGTTTATGGATCTTGCATGATGATATGAACACCAACACGAATTTCGCTAAAATTGGTATCACAGTGAGAGAATGATATTGAACCGGGTCCCCAAAGAACGTCTAGGATATTTATTCTGAAAATAACAATTCACTGTTGACTGCAAAACTAAAGAATAAAATAAGACTGCCTGCCAGGCATAAGCCAATTTTAAAAAGCATTTCAGTAAAATATGAGGGTTATTGGTTTTTCTGGTTTGCTTTATTATACTGGAAATGACTAAAAAAATGGTTCAGGATAATTATAAGGCAAAATTTTTTAGGTGAACCAATATACATATATATTTTTATTAGCATGTTATTTGTATAACCATATAGCATTTAAACATATAATGTATAGCACTTTTAATATATAGCATGAAACCATCTTTTAGTTGCTAAGATTTATATTAATATATTTTATTCTAAAATGACTACCATTTTCTCAATTATATCTGAGGAATCAATACTTAAAAACATATTCTCTAATTCATTTCACTGTTTTACCCTGTATTGGATCATCCAGGAAAAATGCAAAGTGCCTAAGCACTTGGTCTGAAGCCCCTCAAATCAGATTAAAGAACTGCTTTTCAGGTGAGAGAGGTAAGATAAGAGGTAAGACAAGGGCCTGAGCGATAGCCCAGGGGTAGGGCGGCGCCCATGCTGGCCTGGGTTCGATCCCGGGATCCCATATGGTCCCACGAGCACTGCCAGGAGTTATTCCTGAGTGCAGAGCCAGGAGAAACCCCTGAGCATTGCCGGGTGTGACCCAAAAAAAAAAAAAAAAGAGGTAAGACAAGCTGCTGCCTTGCACACTGTCTACCCAGCTTCTGTCCTGGCACCACACACGGCTCCCCCCAAGCACCACCTTGTTACAATACTTTTTAACACAGCAATGGTATTAAACATTAGCAACATTTAAAATGTTATTTTTATCTAAAACAAAGTTTAGATAAAACGATCCTGAGTGCAGAACCAGGAGTGAGGTCTGAATACCTCCAGGGACCAAACCAAAAACAAAACAAAAAAACTGCTTTCCAAGTTCTTCATTTTGGTTTTTAGAGGGCTTTGGAATTTCGGGTATTGTTTTTGGCCCACACTCAGTGATTCTCAGGGCTTACTTCCTGGCTCTTTCCCTTTGGGCTCATTCTTGGCAGTGCTCAGAAACCGTATGCATTGCCAAGGTCTGAACCCAGGTCAGCTGTGTTCGTGGCAAGCACCTTACTCCTGCACTATCTTTCCAAGCCAAAACATTTCATTCTTAATTATTTTAAATGTCAAGTCAAGCAGACCAAAAAAGTTTAAAAGTTTTAGGGAACTTAAAACTGAAATAGTAAGCAAATTATTTCAGTCAAGAAGGAAAAATATACATCTAATAAGCATACGGATTATGCATGCCATTTGTATTTGCAAAAACAAACAATAATCTTAAATTACAACATTTTAAATATAGCAATGGTATTAAAAATTAGTCAACATTAAAAAACGTTGATTTTTATCTAAAACAATGCTTATCCGTGTGTAATACTCTATTTAAATATTTAAATTAACAAAGACATATACTTTCTTCATATTTAGAGCTTGCTAAATGTTTATACTTTGATATAGCAGAAAAATAAGATTTGTTTTGCTTTAATTTTTGTGGGAGTGATGGGATTCAGAAGATGCAAATCAGCAAATGTGTTGCTTTGAAATACTGAGACTATGATCTGAGGAATCTGAGAAACAGTAGCTGCAGAAAGTACTCTTTGAGGTCCCTGCTAGTGATTTATTGTTAACTGCCCAGTGGTTCCCTGGTCAGGACCTTCAGGGTGACCACAGGCAGTGCTGGAAGGGTGGAGGGAGGGGGGAAAATCACGTGGTCACAGGGGATCAAACGGGTCAGATGTGCACAGGGAAAAGCACTAACCCCTGTACTAGCTCTCTGCCCTCATTTTTTGCACTCCTTATAACGTCCAATTTAGAGACAAAAAAGGTAAGTAACTTACTCAAGGTGAAAAGGACTAGTATGTAATTCATGGTCTATATGCTGACCCTAAACTCCACTGTCTCCAATTTACTCATGAAACTAAGAGGAAAAACAAATCAACAGTTGTGTTATACAGTCACTTAAAATGTTGTTTTGGGAGGCTGCAGTGATAGCACAGTGGGTTGGGTGTTTGTCTTGTATGTGACAACCCAGGTTCAATTCCCTGCATTCCATATGGTCCCCAAGCACCGCCAGGAGTAATTCCTGAGTGCCAAAAAAAAAAAAAAAGTGGTTTTGGAAATTCTTTCCACATGTGAATTAAACGAAAGCAATGTTGTCTCAAGTCCTATTCTTCATGGCAGGGTTTCTATGATTAGCTTCTAGAAATGTGTAAACTTGCTCAAGTGTTGCCTGACCTTGATTTCTGATCCAGGGCCCCATGTTCCTTCCATCACTCCACAGTGTCTCTTCTCAGAGCTCTTGGTTCCTGAATCAGTCAAGAGTCCTCCCTTGGGTTACAACATACCCCAAGTAACGTAGTAATGTACGCCTTTGCATGATAGCTTAGTTAGAAACATCCTGGTAAAAGTAACTGTGGAATTTTGGTGAGAAAAAAAAGAAGTCAATTATTTGAAAAAAAAAATTTTTTTTTGAGAAGAAACTAGGAGACCTTTAAAATAGGATGATAGAGAATGGAGAGACAGTGCAGTGGGACAAGGCGCTTGCCCCGCACATAATCAACCTAGTATGACCCTGGTACCATACAGGCCCTCAGGCCCCAAGCACGACCGGAGTACAGAACCAGAAGTAAGCCCTGAGCACCTTCGGGTGCAGGCCCCCCAATTTTTTTTAATCATTACCAAAAGGATGGTATAAGATGTTTGCCATGGCATCAAATTCAGATAGGCTGGGCATGTGATTTGGAGATGACCGCAGGACTAGAGCCCTTACCAACAGGATCCCAAGGGATGTCAAAATCACATGGCCGCCCACCTACAAGATGGTCAGACTTCTTCTTCAAGACCCTGAAGGAACGGTTTGAGGCTCTTCAGATTCCTGAAGCAACCAGATGCCATTGGGCCACACTGGCACGTGATAGGTCAAATGGAAATGTTACGGGCGCCCACACGAGCAAATCGATGAATAACGGATGTCAAGTGGTCAAGTGGTCAAGACCAAAAGGATATGCTCACCTGGGAAAGTCACTGGTTTTATTCTTACAGACAACTAAAAAGTTCTCATCTTCTATGTTTTTTTCTATTAGCCTCAAATCAATCATCATTATCAGAGCCAGTAGTAATACTATTCCCTGAGACAGGAAAACTGAAGCTTAGAAAAGTCACATAATTTGCCCAAAGACATACACAAGGTTGTAGCAATTCAAAATTCCTAAGATAATGTTTCTTTCCTCTCTATCCAATTTACTCTCATACTAGAATTACTTGCTGCCCCTACGAGTTAATCAGAATTTCCTTCTACGGAAAAATGTGCACTTTCAAAGCAAAAATTATGGCTACAAATTTCACCATCACCAGAATAGTTTATTCTGATATTGCAGAACATAAAATACAAATACAAGCATTTACTATAGCATTAAATCAGTGTGAAGCAAGGACCATAATAAACAGACCCTCTGCTCTGCAGATGATAAAGAACTTCTGCTATAACTTAAGCACTGGCTTCAGAGCTCTACCTTGGTCTACACTCTCACTTGAAGAGCATTCTTGCAAATATCCACTAAGTCCTTCTTAGTCCTAGAGAAGAACTGCACTCATTCTGGAAACTAGAAACATTGGTCTCTTCAAAGTATGGTCATACTGTGAACACCTAGAATTAGAAAAGTTCTTTCTTAGCACAGTTAGAAACTATGCCAGAAATAGTTAGGGAAGCCGTAGATCCTGGGTCATCGAGAAATTCTGTAAGTTTATATCCTTGAGTTTCTTCTTAAGAGCAGAGAAATAGTTGAGGCAGGAGAAAAGACCCAGAAAAAATGCTAACACTCGAAGAGTACAACGCTGGTTTAAAGTTTCTAAGGGACTTAATGAATAGCACCACCATATTTGAGTGCTGAGATCTTACTCATATTTTAAATTGTCTTCAACACCACCATTCTCCCTGCACTAGCATACGCCTCAGAGACCTGGGCCCTATGAAAGCAAGATGAGAATGCTATTTGGGTCTCCCAAAGAGAATCGAAAGAGCTATGCTTAAAAATATCACGCCTTACTCAAGTGAAAGAAGTAACTGAGCTACGACCCTCCATTGCTGTTCCAGAGTCAGGGACGTTCTGTCTCGCTTGCCAAGGCATCGAAAATCAGATGGGCTGGACAGAAATGTGATTTGGAGATGACTGCTGGACTAGAGCTGTTACTGACTGATCCCCACGGGATGTCAAAAGATCACGTGGGCGCCCACTCGATGATGGTCAGACTTCTTCTTCAAGACCCTGAATGAACGGTTTGAGGCTCTTCATATTCCCTGGAGCAGATGCCATTGAGCTACACTGGCACATGATAGGGCCAAATGGAAATGTTACTGGCGCCCGCCGAGCAAATCGATGAATAACAGGATGTCAAGTGATCAAGTGATCAAGTGCATGTATTATACTCTTAATTTAAAATTACAGTTTAAGGGGCTGGAGAATAGCACAGGGTAGGTGTTTGCATTGTATTTATTGACGTAGGCTCGACACTCCAAGAGAATCAACTCGGGTTTGAAGTTTTCTAAGGGACTTAAATGAATACGACCACCATATTTGGTGCTGAGATCTTATATTTTAAATTGTCTTAAAATATGATAAGATATATCATATTTTTTCATCCCATAAATGATAAATATGATTATTTTATCATTTATGATAAAATATAGTCCCAACAGTCTCCCACGCACTGTTAGGAATAATTGCTCAGCGTAAAGCTAGAAGTAACCCTGAGCACCACTGGGTGACCTAAAAACACAAACAAAAAATTAAAAAAAAAATTACAGTTTAGGTTATGTTAGTTAATAGTGGCACCTAAGGTCTTGGTTTAATTTCTTTTAAACTTAGCTTTTCAACTTCCAAAAAAACAAATTTGTTGAGTACACCTACAATGATTGTGTTTAAAACTCTGCAGCCAGCTCCTTTCCCTGGAAGCAACCTCCGAGTTCATCGAGGACAGGAGCCCTCATGCTCACGCAACCGTGCCGCTGACCCCAGGACAACTCTGACTGCGCCGGCAGAGCCACACCGAGCATCTGCCCTTGGTTGTGCTATTTGTAAGCACGTGACACATATGTCATGTGACAAATGAACAGGATTTAGAAAGATTGGGTATTTTTGGAAAGATACTACTCTCCCTGCGCTTTCATGATAATAAGAGATGATAGAAAATGGAGACAAAAAAAACCAAGAAAACAAACGACTAAGACCAACTCGGCCTTGCTTTCTTTCTTTTCTTTCTTTTCTTTTTTTTTTTGAGCCATGCCAAGCGGATCAGGTAGTGTCATCTGTGTTGCTTGGGAAACACTGGGGATCAAGGAGTGTTAGGGACTGATGGGCCGTGGCCTTAGCAGGCAATGAATGCATGATTTCTCTGAACGTGCCCCCAAACTGCGTATTTTTGATCCAAACCAGTTTCCACCTGGCTCACCCTACACCATGAGTCACCTTTGGGAGCTTTATAGGAGACGTCCTGTAATGACTAAGTCAAAGGTAACTCTCAGAAAACCCAATTGTAACCACAGGCACGCCTTACTACCTCTACTAGTGTGATTCCTCCTCAGACCACCATCCTCAATGCCTGACACCACTGAGATAGTTTCCCATTATTCTCCCAGCTTCCTGGTCCTACGGTTAACATGTTTCCTATGATATACTACGCTGCAATCTAGATATAACTATTTAAATTATAAACATATTTTATAAATATATACTCAACCAGACTGAATCTTTCCATTTTTAAGTATTTTATTATACCACCGTGAGATCAACAAATAAAAGATATAGCAATTAAGTTCATGTTTGGGCCTGGCTTACACAGTGTTCTAGTACCGTCCTACAACCAGTGCCCATCTCCCACCACTTCCACATCCCCCTGCGGCCTCCCCCTTCCCCAGCCCACCTCCATGAGGTCTTTGGTTTCTTCCCTTTCTCTCTCTTTCTCTCTTTCCTCTCCCTTCCCGGACCTGATGACAAGAATATAGATCAAAAGGCTAGCCAGGTATCCTAATCTTTCCATTTTTCAACAGTATTCCACCGTGCCTAGCCACAAAGGGCAAAATAAGAGCTAAGAAAATGGGGTCGTATGTGTCTTTCTCTCTCTCTTTCCTTCTCTCTTTCTCTCTTCTCTCTCAAGCCTCATCCAACACTCGTCATTTCCACCTTCTTAAATAAACTTTCTGTGCTTTGTTGCTCTCCCTTATTCTCTATGACGCTTACATTCCTCCAACAACATTAGACTAACCTGAGACCTGGAGAGATAGTTAGAAGGTAAAGCACTACTTGCTTTGTACTTTAAGTGATACAGATTAGATCCCAGTGCCCCTATGGGCCTCTGAACTCCAGTAGTGATCACTGGCAACAGAGCCGGAGTAAGCTCTAAGTACCAGTAGGTGTAACTCCAAAAACAAAACAAATTATACTTAACCCTAAGAAAATCTTCATTTTTATATACTCCCTGAACCTAGTGTATTTCAGCCATACCATAGTAATAAATACCATACTTGTGCTGAATCCTTCTTAGGGGCTCTAAGTTCCATGATGAGGTACACTTTTTAGAACCCATTTTCCAGGCGGCAGTATAATGCCTAATCCTATACTAAAACTTATTATGGAAAGAAGAAAAATTCATTACTAAGCTAAAACTGACATATTTCTACAACTATAGTACCTCCTTCAAACCCAAAGCTGCCATTGTGTATAAAGCCTCCTCTCTGATGTCTTGCCCTGCTGCTCCCTTAGGATAGCTTAGTGGCAAAGTTCTGAAGACACATATGGTGAATTGCTATCCCTACTCACTG
>JAJIBD010023745.1:0-21054 GCA_021461705.1 Cryptotis parvus | reverse complement strand
TGACAAGATCCAGCACCCGTTCATGATTAAAACCCTCCAGAAAATGGGAATGGAAGGGACTTTCCTCAAGATAGTTACAGCCATCTACCAAAAGCCCACAGCGAGCATCATTCTCAATGGGGAAAAGTTGAAAGCCTTCCCCCTGAGATCAGGGACAAGACAAGGTTGCCCACTCTCACCTCTTTTATTCAATATAGTACTGGAAGTACTTGCCATAACAATCAGAGAAGAAAAAGGACATCAAGGGCATCCAGATAGGCAAGGAAGAAGTCAAGCTATCATTATTTGCAGATGACATGATATTATACCTAGAGAGCCCTAAACTCTCTACCAAAAAACTCCTAGAAACAATAGGCGCATATAGTAGAGTGGCAGGATACAAAATCAACACGCCAAAAGTCGGTGGCTTTCCTATATACAAATAACGAAAGAGAGAAGAAAGGGATATTAAGGAAACAATTCCATTCCTGGTGTGCCACAGAAAATCAAATACCTAGGAATCAACTTACCCAAGTGTGTAAAGGACCTGTACAAAGAAAACTACAAGACACTGCTCCAAGAGATAAAAGAGGGACACAAGGAAATGGAAACAATTCCCTGCTCATGGATGGGGAGAATCAACATTGTCAAAATGGTAATACTCCCTAGAGCTCTATACAGATTCAATGCAGTCCCTATGAGGATACCCATGACATTCTTCAAAGAAATTGACCAAACAATCCTGAAATTTGTATGGAGCGATAAACCCCCCAAGGATAGCTAAAGCAATCCTCGGGAAAAAAAGAAGATGGGAGGCATCACCTTACCCAACTTCAAACTGTACTACAAGGCAGTAGTAATTAAAACAGCATGGTATTGGAATAAAAACAGACCCGTGGACCTATGGAATAGGAGTGGAGTATCCTGACGCCCAACCTCAAACACATGATCATTTAATCTTTGATAAAGGTGCAGCGAGTCTAAAATGGAGTAAGGAAAGCCTCTTCAATAAGTGGTGTTGGGAAAACTGGGCAGCGACATGTAAAAAAATGAATTTGGACCTGTGTCTAACACCATGCACAAAAATCAGATCAAAGTGGATTAAAGATCTCAATATCAGACTTGAATCCATAAAGTACATTGAAGAAAATATAGGAAAAACCACTCCATGACATTGAAGCTAAAGGCATCTTCAAAGATGAAACATCTCTAACAAAAGCAACTAGAAGAAAAGATAAATATATGGGACTACATGAAACTAAAAGGCTTCTGCACCTCAAAAGAAACAGTGACTAAGATACAAAAAGCAGTCCACAGAATGGGAAAGAATATTCACCCAATACTCATCTGATAAAGGGGTTAATATCCAGGATATATCAGGCACTGGTAGAACTTTACAAAGAAGAAAACAAACAACCCCATCAAAAAATGGGGAGAAGAAATGAACAGAAACTTCAGCAAGGAAGAAATTCGAGATGGCCAAAAAAAACATATGAAAAAAATGCTCATCATCACTAATCATCAGAGAGATGCAAATCAAAACAACAATGAGATACCACTTTGCACCACAGAGACTGGCACATATTCAAAAGAACAAGAACAACAAGTGCTGGCGTGGGTGTGGGGAAAAGGGGACACTCATCCATTGTTGGTGGGAATGCCCGGCTGGTACAGCCTTTCTGGGAAAAACAATATGGACATTCCTCCAAAGATTAGAAATTGAACTCCCATTTGACCCAGCCATACCCACTCCTGGGAATCTACTCTGGGAAGCCAAAAAATCGCATGGCGGAAACACCATCCCTACTTTTTATGTTCATAGCAGCATTATTCACAATAGCCAGAATCTGGAAGCAACCAGAGTGCCCGAAAATCGATGACTGGATAAAAAAGCTTTGGTACATCTACACAATGGGAATACTATGCAGCTGTTAGGAAAAATGAAGTTATAAAATTTGCCTACAAATGGATGGACATGGAGAAGATTATGTTGAGCCGAAATTAGCCAGAAGGAGAGAGACAGTTACAGAATGACTGCATTTATCTGCATAACATAAATATATAGGTACATATTATGATACCAATATCCAAGGTCAAGTGAAACATACATCAGGAGGGTCTTGTCAAAGGTGGAAATTATCACAAGCGTGTGGGAGTCAGAGGCTAGGTAAGACAGAAAATGGAACAGTGTGCTAACAATTGTTGAGGGTACTAATGCCAACCTAGAACTGAGCATTAAATAGAGGCAAAAGGATACACATGACAACCCTTTAATGTATGTTCTGTAATCCATAGTCTGGAGGGGAAGGAAAGAGAAAGAGAGAGAAATGGAAAGAAATAAAGAACCTGCCATGGAGGGAGGGGCTGGGGGAGGGGAGGGGAACGCGGGGGCGTTGGTGGTGGGAGATGGGCACTGGTGGCGGGATGGGTGCTGCTACACTGTATGACCAAAGCCCAAATATGAACTTTTTAATTGTATATCTTTGTAATTGTAAAAATAAAAAAATTAAAAAAAATAAATAAATAAATAATTCACAGTAACTAAAAAAAAATATATATATAAAACAAGAAGTTGCCAAGTTTATGCTGACCTACCACCACTTTTATAAGAGCAAAAAAAAACAATCACTGAGCACCCTCAGCCCTGGAAATTGACAACCTTCTTTAAAGGGAACAGAGAGAGAAAGTGCCCACCACACGCACCTGCATTCCCCCATAACTCTCAGGATGCGAGTTTCACTTCAGATAAACTGTAAACATTTACTTTTGATTGGCAAAAGAGACTAGAGTGCAATTTCTATAAACGACTAATTCTTCCGTTCTTTTTATTTTGTAGTATTTATTTTTGCTTTTGGGTCACACCAGCGATGCTCAGGGTTACTCTGGAAGTAGCTCAGGGGTTACTCCCAGAACTTAGGGGTTACTCTGCACTCAGGAGTTACTCTGGCGGTGCTCGGGGGACCATATTGGATGCCGGGGATTCGAACCGGGTGGGAGCCACATGCTGAGCAAATACCCCACCCACTGTGTGATTGCTCTGGCCCCATTCTTTATAATAATCATACTGCTGAGCAACTCTGCAGACCCGTTTTCTAATAAGGTTAGCTTATGTGTTTTCTGTCCCTCATGGCTGGGGTCTGCCCAGACAAGACCTTCTCTAGCAAATGACTAACAGTATTTGTTCTGGGGTATCTACCAAGAGGTATCTACATTCATAAATGGGACCCAGTGAGTTCCATTTATGGGTTGTTTCAGTAAAAAATTCAACTACCCTGGAAGAAGGCAGGTATCTTTATTAGAATACCATCTTGACTGCCATGAGTAAGAAGACTTAGAAGCAGGGTTGACAGGGTTTCTGTCACATACCATCATACCCTGGAGAACTGGCTATGAGGATTCAAATATTCCTTTCTATATTAAAAGCCACACTGCAAGTATATTTAGCACCCACACACTTCAAAATACAGAGGAACTTCCAGATCTCTAAAAACGCTTTGGGATTTGTGGGGGTGGGAAGGAAGGAATCTTTTATTATCCAACTGGCATCATTCAATTAATAACAAATATCATTATAGGCAAAACATCACAGTAATGAATAATCACTCAGTACAAAAGGTGTTTCCTGAATAGACAAGAAAAAAAAATGAAAAAAAGGCACCGGTCTTTTGAGCAGCAATTTTGGGTAAAAGAGTTTTGAATTTGTCCACATTAATTCTTTTTTAGAGAACTGCCACACTGAAACTAAACTGGAAAGGAGACCTTGAGAGCCTAGAGGAATAGCACAGTGTTACAAGATTCTGCCTTGCAAGCACATCCTGAGCTCAAATCCCAACTGCTCCACGTACACTGAGTCATCCCAGAAGCTCTGCATTAGGTCTGGCAGCTCTACTGTCTTATAATCCCAAGCACCACAAGCAATTTCTGGCCAAATCCATCCAGGTGTGTGTTAGCACCATTTAAAGGGGTGTGAGGACTAGGGATGTGCCTCAGTGGTAGAGCACAAGTCCTGCACGTGTGAGGTTTAATTCCCAGCACTGTAGTGTCTCCAAGCACCACTAGAAGTGATCCCCAAGCACTTAAGTCAGCAGAGACCTCCGAGTACTGCACCATGTGGCCTAAAAGCAGAGAGAGAGAGAGAGAGAGAGAGAGAGAGAGAGAGAGAGTAATCTGGAGTGCACTGCAGCTAAACTGATGTTTCTGCTCCTTGGCCGGGGAGGTGCAGACCATGGCAAACACATGTGTGAAGATGCAGTCACCCAGCAAGTAACATAACCAAATTCTGGGCATGTGAGCGAAGAGTGTGGCTCCGGTGAGCACATGTGGAACTCCACAAGAGGGGGCACAAGCCTCTTGTGGTGAACACTGTTGGGTATTGTATGCGGTGCAGGTGGAGGGAAAGATCTCGGCTGGCAGCCCTTGCGGAAACTCAGAGCACCACCCACAGCCATGCGAGTGGCCCCCAGTAATCAAAGAAAATTCAGAGCATTTAGAGATCAGAAGAACCCCACTCCCAATTGCTAAAGGTCCTCAGATAATAAAGTCTAGGGAAGCAGTCTGCAGGCAGTCCTATTCATAGGTATTGAGCAGAAACTCTTTAAACTGGTGTTTTTCACCAACAGATTTTAGCTTCTTCCTATTTAGTTCATAAAACAGGAGAAAAGAGTGCAACTTGTGGTCAAGCACATGCCGCCTACCTCATTCATAAGTCCTGGGCTCAACTGCTAATACCATACATGGATTAGGTTTTGTGCTCTTCAGAGCTTTTGCTAAAATGGATGTATTTTCTTTCTAGAAAAGTTCATTCATTCATTAATTCTTCTATGTTAGGTGTTGCAGGCACTGAAAATGCAACAGTAAAAGATCAAATTCTGGCTCTTCTAGTTTCATTTAGCGGATTGTTTCCCAGTCCCAAATGCATATCAACAACAACTCTGACAGATTCTGATTTAAGTGGAGAGAAAGCAAAAGATGGGCTTTGAGCAGAGTGGAGCAGGTCAGCCTTGAAGTCCTGCAGGTTGAATTGAGGAAAGAGAGTGAGGTGGAGGGGTTAGCACAGTTAGTAGCAGTGGTGCTAGGGTCCTGTGGAAGTTTCTTCAGGTCTGTGTCTATTTTTTCTCCATGAAAAGAAAGAAGCATGAGTCATCAGCTGACACTGAAGAGGGATACCAATGGTTTGAAGTAAGAAAAGATATGAACTTCACTGTGCAGATGAAGGAAAGTGAATGAGCTCAGGAAGTAAAGACCAAGACCCATCAAGCAGCTGTCATGACCCATCAGAGATTAGCGATAATTAACTTCATAGGGAAACCAGGAAGGCATGGTCAGCAATTCTCCAATGATGCTCAGCTTGGGGGAAGAGGGGCGCAGATCTGTAGAGTTGGACTGACCAGGGGATGGGTCAACTTCAACACATGGAAGAGAAGGAAAACTATACATGAATAAGGCATTATACATGATGTACAAATTTCAAGGTATACAGGCAATGTTGGTTACCGTGTGGTTCTCCATGAATGCAGGTTACAGGCTGCTGTGTGATTCACCATGCATGCAGGTTATGCAGGCTGCTGTGTAATTCTCTATGCATACAGATTATGCAGGCTGCTGTGTGATTCTCCATGCCTGCATGCAGGCTATGCAGGCTGCTGTGTGACTCTACATGCATACAGGTTATGCAGGCTGCTGTGCATGCATACAAGCTGTGTGACTCTACATCCATACAGGTTATGCAGGCTGTTGCGTGACTCTCCATGCATACAGGCTATGTAGGAAACTATATGGGCTGCTGCATAATCATGTCCCATGTGTCATACTGGTGGAAACAGGAGGGGGTAAAGCAGAGTCTGGGTGGTTTATCTGCTTCCAGTTCCTGTCCATCACAGTGCCACCATGCTGCTCATCTTCCTATTGTTATATGCCCTCCTTTTAGTGTTACTTCTCTCCTTTCACCAAAAGGCAGGTTGATTTTACTGTGATATACACACTGTTACTAACAGGGGCTTCATGCATACAAAGTGCCAACACTACAGCCTCCACCAAAGTGTCTCTTGCCCTCCATGGTTGTCTCAGGGACCTCCCAACCAACCACCTCCCCAGTGGCCTCCTTGCCCTGGTAGCTCAGTTCTGTAGTGGTTCTCAGGTTTCTGACCAGCTTGTATTCCTATCCTTGTTTCTTTATATCCCATATGAGAGATCATTCTGCTTCTATCCTTCTCCTTCTAGCGGAATTCACCTGGCATGACACTCTCCTGTTCCATTCATGTAATAGAAAATTGGTGATTTACGTTTTTGACAGTAGGCAAGTGGTATTCCACTGTGCACATGTACCACACTTTATGGGGGAAGGAGGGTCTGGGACACACCTAGAAGTGCTGTGGGGTCACTCCTGTTAGGAAGCTGGGGGACCATTTGCAGTGTCCAGGGTTCTAACCGGGGCCAGCTACATGCAAGGAAGTGCCTTATCCATTACTACCTCTCCAATCCAATATAACCGTTTCTGTGACAATCATCTGTTCTTGGACACCTGGGTTGTGTCCAGATCTGGAGCCATTAATGAATAAAACTGCAATACACAGAGAAGCAAAAAATTTATTTTCACAATAGCATTTTAGGGACTGCGGGGTAGATGACAAGAAGTAGAATTGCTGGGTCATACGGAGAGTTCAACTCTTAATTTTACAAGTGTCATATTATTTTTCAAAAAATGCCGAACCAGTAGACACTGCCATCAGTCGGTGGATGAAAGCCTTTCTCCACTCCAACTCGTTCTTTTCTTTCTTTCTGATCTGTGCGAGTCTCACTGGTGTGGGGTGATAAGCTCGCATGGTTGTTTTGATTTGTATTTCCCTTGATGGTCATGGATGCAGAGCATTTTTCATATATCTACTTGACATCTGTATATCCTCTTTAAGGAGAGAGTCTGGTCATCATTTCTCCCCATTTTTATGGGCTGCTTTGTTGCTATTAAGTTTTTATAAGTGCCTTATATAGCTTGGATATTTACTTATTTTCAGATGAGCGGTGAATAAAATATGTTGCATCCCAATTATAAAAGGTATCTTTTATTCCAGTCATCATTCCTTCTATGGTGAGAAGCTTCTGTTTTTTCAAATGGTTATTATAATATTTTGATTTTTAAATTTCATTCGGATAAAGCAAGACAGAAACACACTTTAGAATTATTTTTTCATTTCAATGAGCTATTACAGAATGAAAAATATTTGGTATTAAGTGTACTCATACTGAAAATAATCATGGTTAGTCGAAATAAACTGGTACTGTTAATATTTTTTTAAATTACTGCTATTTACATAAATATAATTTTAGTCACTAAATACTTCCTCATCACTGAAATATGTGCTTTCCTTTACTCTCCGGTGTTTCTGAATCACCTGCTACTGAAGGACCTCTGAATGGGATTTACATTTATTTTCTTCTTCACCTTTTTGGCTTGCTGGAAAACTATGTATGGACTGACTTAGGCTGTCGAGAAGCAGGATTGTCGCCTTCAGATTCACTCTCTTCTACTTCTTCAATTTCTTCTTCTGGTTCAGGAATTTTCTTCTTTTTCCTGTTTCTTCTTTGGAGGGTTTACATTCTCCAAGCATAATTTTTTGGGGACAGGGATAACTTAAAGTGTTAACTTTTCTCCATACTCATAACACTTAGATTTATCAAAGAAGTTTCATCTTTGGATAAACTCAGTTGCTCTTCCATTGTCAACAGCAATACTTGCTTTTTATTGATCTACCAAATAGCTGTCATTTATTGCCCTGGTACAGTTTTGCATGGTCTTAATCCAAGAAACAAAATTAATGCAACCCCTTTACTCTTCCTGGTATCTTTATCTTTCTTTATAGTAACCATGGTATAAGTTATTGCTGGTCAGGGAAAAGGCAAGAAATACATGGTGAAATACATGGTGCTTTTACTTGGGCCCAACCCTACTCATTTCTTCAGGTCAGCTGGTCAGGAGCCTCAAAAAGTGCAAGTTTTTCAGCTCATCTAGGTATCACTCCTGTTCATCTTCCCTTGAAAATGCTGAGCATCACAGATTCAGGTCGAGGAAAGGTGCTGACAAGAATAGCAACAACACCTCTTTCTGCTCACATTTGGTGCAGAAGTTTCTCAGTTGATTAATCCCAACTGTTTATCATATCTACAGTTTGGTTGGCCAATGGCTTGAGGTGCCTCCAGAGTCAATGCCATGAAGGGTTCTACCAAGGTTTTCTGATTATAATTTATGAGTTTTTTTGAGGCACAATAGTGAATGAAACTGTTTTGTATTTTTGTTTTTCTCTCTTCTACTTTATTATTTGCGCTGTAGAAATGCCCTAATTTCTGTGTGTTGATGCTGAAACCTGCTACTTTACTCAGAACTATTAAAGACCTTTCCCTAAAGGGCTGAATTAGTATAGAAGTTAAGGCACTTACTTTTTATGTGGTTAACCTTGGTTCAATCCCCAGCACTCTACATATGGTCCCCGAGAACCCCACATATGGTCCCCAAAAAAAAAAAACATTCTATTCTCTTTTTAAGATAAGCTAATACTTTAGGGTTAAAAAAACATTTATAGTATCATATCCTTTTATATATGTTTTTAAAAAAGGAGATAATATTGTGTTGCTGTTTTATAACTTGCTATCTGTAGCTAAAGAGACAGTACAGAGAGTAGAGAGCTTGCCTTGCATCTGACCTACCCAGATTCAATCCCCACACCTCATATGTTTCCCTGAGCTCTGACCATAGAGGCTAAGAGTAAGTAAGCCCTGAGCACCACCTGTGTGACCAACCCCCCAAAAATTAAAAAAAAATTAAAAGTAATAAATAGAACTTAGTTTACTACCTAAAAAATTACTAAATTTTTTCATGTTAAATCACTTGATCACTTGACTTCCCGTAGCTCATCAATTTACCTGAGAGGGCACCAGTAACATCTCAGTATGTCCTGTCACATCCGAGATAGCCCAAGGACATCTGCCCGCATCAGGAACATAAAGAGCCTCAAACCATTCCATCAAGTCATGGGAATGAGGTCTATAATAGTTACTGGTATTTGGCATGTCAAATACAACACGGGTAGCTTGCCAGGCTCTGCAGTGCAGGTGGGATACTCTAGTAGTCACCTCGAAACCTAGTTGGAATATAGTATTTAAAAATTGCTTTTACAAGGTTTATTTTGCACTTTGAATGCATTGTTTGCCCATGCTTAATTATGTAACATCATGCAGTAGTCCTTTGTATAGCTGGGTTTTGCATATCTTCCAAATTCCCAATGTACACTATGAAAAATTCACTTTTTAAAACAGGATCATCAAATCATTGTAGATGTTACAAACTATCAACTCAACTCGCATCAATCAGAATCAAGTTTTAATCAGTCTGAAGTCCAAAATTCTAATCTTTTGCTTGGAAAAATTTAAACTTTGACAATATAAACATTGGCAACAAATTCAGCTACTTTTACTTGAAATAACAAGCTCACTCTTATTCTATATGTGTACAGCTTTGTACCTGGGTATCTCATGGTGCTTCAGTAAATAAAGTTAATACCACCATGAAAGTGAGCAGATCACTTGGCAACTCAATCACAGAAGTACTTCTCAAAACCACAATACTTTATGAAAGCAGAAGTGTTTTTATGCATGCTTTCCATTTTATCACTGTATCACTGTATCACTGTCTTCCCGTTCATCGTTGATTTGCTCGAGGCAGGCACCAGTAACATCTCCATAACTGTCTCATGCAGAGTGGAGCCCAAGGGGCACCTGCTTTGCTCCAGGAACATAAAGAGCCTCAAACCATTCAATCAGGTCATGGGAATGAGGTCTATAATTGTTACTGGTATCTGGCATATCAAATACGACACGGGTAGCTTGCCAGGGCTCTGCCGTGCGGGTAGCATACTCTTGTATTTTTATCACATATGATAATAAAAAGGGAGACCTATTCAAAAGTCACAAGTTAATGAAATGAATACTTTTTGCTGCATGACATCAAGGACAGTGTTAACAGTATGTGTGTAGCAGTAGTGAACACAATGCCACTGTCTTGCTATAAGCTAAGATCAGTAATTACAGCTGCCATTCCTGGTGCACTGTGACTAGTGTTAGAATCACTATGAAAATAATTTTGACAGAATGGTGCCCTGGGGAGCACAAGTAGTACACTGAGAATCAATGTTCTCAGCAATGCTAAAAAGACTGTATTATTATAGCTCGGGTCTTTACATGTATTCTTACTGTGAGGGCATACATTCTCAGTAGATAGTTACACATTTATGTGTTTGTATGTGTGTATACATGTATATATAGCATATATACGTGTATGTGTGTATACACATATATAACATACATATTTATTACATAAGCCTTTGGGTCATTATCACCGTACTATTCCCTAAACAGGATAAAATCAGCAACACCCAGTTACTAGTCAGTGGGGCTGTCTATTATCCTTATCTTTTGCTAAGAACAAACTTTAGTAGCTTTGGCAATTTAAAAGTTAATAATGGCCATTCCTGAACTGTTCTTAACAGCCATGAAGACCCAGTATGAACTTTAGCTGGAATTTGGTTGTTCTAACAGTAAGGAAGCTGGGGGCTTATAAGAGCAAGTTTTTCATCTGAACTGACAAATGCTTCTATGTTGTTTTCCTACCTTTTTAAAAGGAGCCAGGCATATAACTCAGAGGGACTACATACATGCCTGGCATGCTGGAGACCCTGGATCTAGTGTCCGAGCACTGCCGGTCCCCATGCACAGTGGGCGTGGCCCTGGTGGCCACTGAGTGCTGCTGACGGGGGCAGCCTCACATTGCGGTCACGCCCAGCCAATGCTTAGGAGACCAGGCACACCCCACCTTCCCCCAACAAGAACTGAAAATGTGTGTTGCACAGCTACATGACTTTTCAGAGTGGGATTTTTTTAAAATAACAAAATTGTCAGTCGGAGAACCCATATCTAATCTTTTCTAATACCAAGCACAAATATGGACTCCTTCCATAATTCTGACCTAGGAGTCAGGTGGTTACATGATGTTTCCATACACACATGGTTCCCTGAACACCAGAGTGGAGGCGAAGTGAGAAGCCAGACTTCAGGCCCGCATCAGTCAGCTTATTCTCAACTTATTCTTTAAATGTGTTGGTTTCTCCTAAGAGCACTCACCCCAAGATAAAATGTTCAATTAGGGCCAATTCTCAAGAAAAGCGAGTATGACTTTGTAATAAATTTGCAAAGATGGAGGTGGGTGAGAGGGAAGAATATTGCAGGGGAGCAAAAATCTGTCACCACTAACATATACAACTGGTAAAGCGTCAATTTCATGAGAAGGGCCCTAGAAGCAGAATAGGGAGAATGAAGGTCATTGCTCGAAGCAGCTGGACTCACTGGGGGAAGGCTGCTTTCAGACTGCTTTGTTGGGCCTTTTTTCTTTCAATAAAACTGGTAATTTTTTTTAACTGACCTCCCCCTTCCTCCCTCCAATGTGCTCTGTGTTGGCTAAGCTCTTTGAAGATGGAATCCTGAAATATTAGGGCTTATTAATAAAAAATTTTCCTTCCTTCCTCCCTCCCTCTCTCTCCTTCCTCCATTCTTATCTTGCTGTTTGGGGGGGCTTTACCCAGCTAGTGCTCAGGGGGCTATTCCTGGCTTTGTGCTCAGGAGTGACCCCTGGTGGTACATATGTGGCACTGGGGGTTTGAACCAGGGTCAGCTGGGTGCAAGGCAAGCACTGCAGTAAGCCCTGTCCTCTGGGTCCCTTACTTTGTTTATTATCTGGTCAGTCTCGGCCTTGCTTATCTGTCCAGCCTGTGAGAACCTCAGAGGGGTACATGTTGATTTCTAATGTGCCCCAGCCACATGAACTGCACTATTCTTTCTCAATTTCTTCAGGCGGCGGGGGGCCTCTGGGGAGGCCCTCAGGAGGAGTGGTTTATGGGGGTTTCCAGATTATCTGCGCGCAACAGAGCCCAGGTTCAGGGCCACCTAGAGAAAGCGAACACAACAGGAACAAACAACAATGCGCACCCCTATCGCCATTCGCCACTAGGTCTGTCCCTCTGTGCAGCCGGAGAAGAGGTGTGAGCTTGGGGGGCACATTTCTCGGCTTTAACAGACCTCACTGGTGACTTGCACTGGTCCCTGCCAGTCCCCACAGGTCCCGGGCCCTGACAGGCCATTAGGAACAGGCTCCCTAGCAGGGCCATGGGCTGTCAGAAGTCACCAGCTGACCTGCTGCAGCCCTGCGGCCGCCAGGCTCCAGCTGCCAGTCTGGGCGGGACTGTCCATGCTGAGCAACGTGCCCCCAGCTGCTGCGGCTCACGTCCATCTGGAGCTCCCGGCTAGACAAATCTCCGTGCCTGTCAGAGCTCTTCCAGCAAACCTTGTTTTGCAAATTCAATTACTCAAGTGTGCCCCTATTACCAGCTGGCTAACTGCTCCGAGAACCAATCTCACACTGACAGTCAGTTCACATTTTTTGCTCACCAAAAGTACCTCATTTATTCTTGCTTTGCTATTCCCTTGTATCATTAAAGCTGAACAGCCAAAGTCCACGGTGTTCTAACCTCTCTGCAGCAGGCTACTTCGCCCCAGAAAGGAGAGGGAAAGTAATTACAAAGAAAAATCTCCTAATCAGACACGAAGTGGTGTTAACTCGGCTTCCCTACCCTTGTCAGAGAAGATTTTACTACCAGAAATAGGAAATGTAAATCTGGAAGACTGAAGGGGAAACCTGGTAAAGCAAGTTACATTGCTATTAAGATTTATTAGGAAGAATAAGATGAATTATTAAGAGAACATTGCTGTGGTGGCACGTTCACTAATACCCACTTTTGAATCAAAGGAAAGGGTAATAAAGAGATAGCGCGAGGCAAAGTTCACGCTCAGGCTCAGTATGGCTCTGCCCACATCCCTCCCTTCCCCTCACCCCTTCCTCCTGCACCTTCAGTCCACTTTAAGTGGGGTCCCTTTCTCTTTGAATAACCCGTTTTGAACCAATGGATAACTTGGAGATTATCTGGGAGTTAAGTATTCAAAGGAGTTTAGCTAGTCTCAACTCAAAGACAACTGCACAGATTCTACTAGGTAGAAGATGGAATTCAAGATTCTCTGCCAAGCAACATGACTTTAATATTTGCACTGCATTATTACCAAGGAGGGTAAGAAAACTAAAATGAATACAGAGCCCAAGTGAGGTGGTGGTCTTGCGTGGGCTGACCCTGTGTGATTCACAGCACTCCAGCACTGCCCACAGAGCACCGTTGGGAGTGGGGTAAAGCCAGATGTCCCCACCAAAAGAATATGAAGGCATCAGTAGCTGCATTTCCAAACTAGCTATTCTATGATTTGGGTAAAAGTGTGGAGTTAGGAGGAAAGTGTCTAAGTAGACGGTTTTATGGATCTTGCATGATGATATGAACACCAACACGAATTTAAGCTAAAATTGGTATCACAGTGAGAGGAATGATATTGAACCAGGTCCCCAAGAACGTCTAGGATATTTATTCTGAAAATAACAATTCACTGTTGACTGCAAAACTAAAGAATAAAATAAGACTGCCTGCCAGGCATAGCCAATTTTAAAAAGCATTTCAGTAAAATATGAGGGTTATTGGTTTTCTGGTTTGCTTTATTATCTGGAAATGACTAAAAAAAGTGGTTCAGGATAATTATAAGGCAAAATTTTTGGGTGAACCAATATACATATATATTTTATTAGCATGTTATTTGTATAACCCTATAGCATTTTAAACATATAATGTATGCCTTTAATATATAGCATGAAACCATCTTTTTTAGTTGCTAAGATTTATATTAATATATTTTATTCTAAAATGACTACCATTTTTCTCAATTATATCTAGGGAATCAATACTTAAAAAACATATTCTCTAATTCATTTCACTGTTTTACCCTGTATTGGATCATCCAGGAAAATGCAAAGTGCCTAAGCACTTGGTCTGAAGCCCCTCAAATCAGATTAAAGAACTGCTTTTCAGGTGAGAGAGGTAAGATAAGAGTTAGACAAGGGCGAAGCGATAGCCGAGGGGTAGGCGTTTGCCTTGCGCCCGCTGGCCATGCACCCAGGTTCGATCCCGGGATCCCCATATGGTCCCCTGAGCACTGCCAGGGGTTATTCCTGAGTGCAGAGCCAGGAGAAGCCCCTGAGCATTGCCGGGGTGTGACCCAAAAAGCAAAAAAAAAAAAGAGGTAAGACAAGCTGCTACCTTGCACTGTCTACCCAGCTTCTGTCCTGGCACCACGGCTCCCCAAGCACCACCTTGTTACAATACTTTTTAACACTGCAATGGTATTAAACATTAGGCAACATTTAAAATGTTTATTTTTTATCTAAAACAAAGTTTAGATAAAACGATCCTGAGTGCAGAACCAGGAGTGAGGTCTGAGATACCTCCAGGGACCAAACCAAAAACAAAACAAAAACTGCTTTCCAAGTTCTTACATTTTGGTTTTTTAGAGAGGGCTTTGGAATTTAGGGGGTATTGTTTTTGGCCCACACTCAGTGATTCTCAGGAGCTTACTCCTGGCTCTTTCCTTTGGGCTCATTCTTGGCAGTGCTCAGGAAACCGTATGCGTTGCCAAGGTCTAAACCAGGTCAGCTGTGTTCGTGGCAAGCACCTTACTCCTGCACTATCTTTCAAGCCAAAACATTTCATTCTTAATTATTTTAAATGTCAAGTCAAGCAGACCAAAAGTTTAAAAAGTTTTTAGGGAACTTAAAACTGAAATAATAAACAAATTATTTCAGTCAAGTATGTAAAAATATACATCTAATAAGCATCGGATTATGCATGCCGTTTGTATTTGCAAAAACAAACAATAATCTTAAATTACAACATTTTAAATATAGCAATGGTATTAAAAATTAGTCAACATTAAAAAGCGTTGATTTTTATCTAAAACAATGCTTATCCGTGTGTAATACTCTATTTAAATATTTAAATTAACAAAGACATATACTTTCTTCATATTTAGAGCTTGCTAAATGTTTATACTTTGAATAGCGAAAAATAAGATTTGTTTGCTTTAATTTTTTTGGGAGTGATGGGATTCAGAAGATGCAATCATTAAATGTGTTGCTTTGAAATACTGAGACTATGATCTGAGGAATCTGAGAAACAGTAGCTGCAGAAAGTACTCTTTTTGGGGTCCCTGCTTGTGATTTATTGTTAACTGGCCCAGTGGTTCCTGGTCCAGGACCTTCAGGAGTGACCAGGCAGTGCTGGAAGGAGAAGGAGGGAGGGGGAAATCACGTGGTCACAGGGATCAAACGGGTCCAGATGTGCACAGGGAAAAGCACTAACCCCTGTACTAGCTCTCTGCCCTCATTTTTTGCACTCCTTATAATGTCAATTTAGAGACAAAAAGGTAAGTAACTTACTCAAGGTGAAAGAACTAGTATGTAATTCATGGTCTATATGCTGACCCTAAACTCCACTGTCTCCAATTTGCTCATGAAACTAAGCGGGAAAAACAAATCAACAGTTGTGTTATACAGTCACTTAAAATGTTGTTTTGGGAGGCTGCAGTGATAGCACAGTGGGTTGGGTGTTTGTCTTGTATGTGACAACCCAGGTTCAATTCCCTGCATTCCATATGGTCCCCCCAAGCACCGCCAGGGGGTAATTCCTGAGTGCCAAAAAAAAAAAAAAGTTGGTTTTTTGGGAAATTCTTTCCACATGTGAATTAAGCGGAAAGCAATGTTGTTCTCAAGTCCTATTCTTCATGGCAGGGTTTCTATGATTAGCTTCTAGAAATGTGTAAACTTGTTCAAGTGTTGCCTGACCTTGATTTCTGATCAGGCCCCAGGGTCCTTTCATCATCCACAGTGTCTCTTCTCAGAGCTCTTGTTTCCCTGAATCAGTCAAAAGTTCTCCTTTGGGTTCAACTTGCCCCAAGTACATAGTAATGTAAGCCTTTGCATGATAGCTTAGTTAGAACATCCTGGTAAAAGTAACTGTGGAATTTTGGTGAGGAGTAAAAAATAGGAATTCAATTATTTGAAAAAAATTTTTTTCAGAGGAAACCAGAGACCTTTAAAATAGGATGATAGAGAATGGAGAGACAGTGTAGTGGACAAGGCGCTTGCCCTGCACATAATCAACCCAGTATGACCCTGGCACCACATACAGGCCCTCAGGCCCCAAGCACGACCGAATACAGAACCAGAAGTAAGCCCTAGGCACCTGCCGGTGCAGGCCCCCAATTTTTTTAATCATTACCAAAGGATGGTAAAAGATGTTTGCCAAGGCATCGAAATCAGATGACTGGACATGTGATTTGGAGATGACCGCTGGACTAGACCGTTACCAACTGGATCCCAAGGGATGTCAAAAAATCACATAGCCGCCCACCTACAAGATGGTCAGACTTCTTCTTTAAGACCTGAATGAACGGTTTGAGGCTCTTACCGTATTCCTGAAGCAGCAGATGCCATTGGGCTACACTGGCGCGTGATAGGGTCAAATGGAAATGTTACGGGCGCCCACTCGAGCAAATCGATGAATAACGGATGTCAAGTGGTCAAGTGGTCAAGACCAAAAGGATATGCTCACCTGGGAAAGTCACTGGTTTTATTCTTACAGACAAATAAAAGTTCTCATCTTCTATGTTTTTTTCTAGTAGCCTCAAATCAATCATCATTATCAGAGCCAGTAGTAATACTATTCCCTGTGTACACAGGAAAACTGAAACTCAGAAAAGTCACATAATTTGCCCAAGACATACATAAGGTTGTAGCAATTCAAGATTCCTAAGATAATGTTTCTTTTTTCTCTATATCAATTTACTCTCATACTAAGTTACTTTTGCTGCCTTACGAGTTAATCAGAATTTCCTTCTATGGAAAAATGTGCGCTTTCAAAGCAAAAATTATGGCTACAAAATTCCCCATCACCAGAATAGTTTATTCTTGGATATTGCAGAACATAAAATACAAATACAAGCATTTACCATAGCATTAAATCAGTGTGAAGCAAGCACCAATAAACAGACCCCTCTGCTCTGCAGATGATAAAAAGAAAACTTCTGCTATAGCAAGCACTGGCTTTAGGCTCTACCTTTATCTACCTCTCACTTGGAGAGCATTCTGCAAATATCCACTAAGTCCTTCTTAGTCCTAGAGAAGAACTGCACTCATTCTGGAAACTAGAAACATTGGTCTCTTCAAAGTATGGTCATACTGTGAACACCTAAATTAGAAAAGCCCTTTCTTAGCTTTGTTGAATCTATGCCAGAAATAGTTAAGGAAGTTGTAGACCCTGTCATGAGAAATTCTGTAAGTTTATATCCTTGAGTTTCTTCTTAAGGAGCAGAGAAATAGTTGAGGCAGGAGAAAAGGACCAGAAAAAATGCTAACACTCCAAGAGAATCAACTCGGTTTAAAGAGTTTTCTAAGGGACTTAAATGAATAGCACCACCATATTTGGTGCTGAGATCTTATCATATTTTAAATTGTCTTCAACACCACCATTCTCCCTGCCTAGCATACGCCTCAGAGACCTGGGCCTATAAAGCAAGATGAGAATGCTATTTGGGTCTCCCAAAGAGGAATCGAAAGAGCTATGCTTAAAAATATGCTTTTACTCAGAGTGAAGAAGGAATCGGGAACTACGACCTCCATTGCTGTTCCAGAGTCAGGGCCTGTCTCGTTTGCCAAGGCATCGAAAATCAGATGGGCTGGACATGAAATGTGATTTGGAGATGACGCTGCTGGACTAAAACTGTTACTGACTGGATCCCACGGGATGTCAAAAGATCAACGTGGCCGCCCACCGAGATGGTCAGACTTCTTCTTCAAGACCTGAATGAGCGGTTTTGAGGCTCTCATTTATTCCTTGAAGCAAGCAGATGCCATTGAGCTACACTGGCACATGATAGGGCCAAATGGAAATATTACGGCGCCCGCTCGAGCAAATCGATGAATAACAGGATGTCAAGTGATCAAGTGATCAAGTGCATGTATTATACTCTTAATTTAAAATTACAGTTTAAAGGGGCTGGAGAATAGCACAGGGGTAAGTTGTTTGCATTGCATGTGGCTGACGCCAGGCTCGACACTCAAAAATCAACTTCGGTTTGAAGTTTTCTAAGGGACTTAAATGAATAGGACCACCATATTTCCAGGTGCTGGGATCTTATATTTTAAATTGTCTTAAAATATGATAAGATATATCATATTTTATCATCCCATAAATGATAAATATGATTGTTTTCTCATTTATGATAAAATATAGTCCCATACAGTCCCCACGCACTGCTAGGAATAATTGCTCAGCGTAGAGGCTAGTAACCCCTGAGCACCTGGGTGTGACCTAAAAAAACAAGAAACCAAAAAATTAAAAAAAATTACAGTTTAGGTTATGTTAGTTAATAATGGCACTCAAGGTCTTGGTTTAATTTCTCTTTTAAACTTAGCTTTTCAATTTTTAAAAAAACAAATTTGTGGAGTACAATTACAATGATTATGTTTAAAACTCTGAGCTAGCTCTTTTTCCCTGGAAACAAACTCCGAGTTCATCGAGGACAGGGAGCCCTCTTGCTCCACGTAACCCGTGCCGCTGACCCCAGGTCAACTCTGACTGCTCCGCAGGGCCACACGAAGCATCTGCCTTTGGTTTGTGCTATTTGCAAGCTGTGACACATATGACATGTGACAAATGAACAGGATTTAGAAAGATGGCATTTTTTGGAAAGATACGACTCTCCTGTGCCTTCTTGATAATAAGAAAAGATGTACAGAAATGGAGAAAAAGGTAAAAACAAGAAAACAAGCGACTAAGACCAACTTGGCCTTTCTTTCTTTTCCTTTTTTCTTTTTTTTTTTGGGCTATGCCAAGCGGATCAGGTGTACGCCATCCAGTGTTGTAGGAAGGTCACTGGGAGATCAAGGAGTGCTAGGGACTGATGGAGCCGTGGCCTTAGCAGGCAATGAATGTGCCTGAGTTCTCTGAGACGGTTCCCCAAACTGGGTATTCTTGATCCGAAACCACATTTCCACCTGGCTCCACCTACACCATGGAGTCACTCTTGGGGAGCTTTATAGGGCGTCACTGTAATGACTAAGTCAAAGGTAACTTTCAGGAAACCCACTAACCACAGGTCTACGTTTCTCTACCTCTACTAGTGTGATTCTCCCTCAGACCACCTCCTCAATACTTGCACCACTGAGATAGTTTCCCATTATTCTCCCAGCTTTTCCCTGGTCCCTTACGTTTAAAATGTTTCTTATGATATACTACGCTGCAATCTAGATACAACTATTTAAATTATAAATATAAATTATATTATAAATATGCGCAACCAGACTGAATCTTTCCATTTTTTAAGTATTTTATTATACCACCGTGAGATATACAAATAAAAAAGATATACAATTAAAAGTTCATGTTTGGGTTTTTGGTCATACAGTGTTCCAGCACCCGTCCCTCCACCAGTGCCCATCTCCACCACCAACATCCCGGTTCCCTCCCCTTCCCCAGCCCACCTCCATGGTAGGTTCTTTATTTCTTTCCCTTTCTCTCTCTTTCTCTTTTCCTTCCCTTCCAGACTATGGATTACTGAGAACATACATTAAAAGGTTGTCATGTGTATCCGAATCTTTCCATTTTTTCAACAGTATTCCACTGTTCTTACCACAAGGGTAAATAAGAAATAAGAAAAATGGGGTACTTGATGTGTCTTTCTCTCTCTCTTTTTGCCTTCTCTCTTTTTTCATCTCTTTTTCTCTCTCTCAAGCCTCATCCAACACTGTCACTTCCACGCTTCTTAAATACACTTTCTCTGTGCTTTGGTTTCTCTTATTCTCTTTGATGGTTACATTCTCCAACAACATTATACTAAACTGAGGACTGGAGAGATAGTATAGAAGGTAAAGCACTTCTTGCCTTGCACTTAAGTGACACAGATTTGATCCCAGTACCCCATATGGGCCTGAACTCCAGTAGAAGTGATCACTGGGCACAGAGCCAGGAGTAAGCTCTAAGCACCAATAGCTGTAACTCCAATGCAAAACAAATTATTCTTAACTCTAGAAAGTCTTCTCATTTACATACTCCTGGAATCTAGTGTATTTCTGCTATACCATAGTAATAAATACCATGCTTCTGCTGAGAGTCCTTCTTAGTGGGCTCTAAGTTCCATGAGAAGAGGTACAATTTTAGAACTCTTTTTCCAATCCCAGTATAATACCTAATCCATACTAAAACTTATTGAGGAAAGAAGAAAAAACACATTAAGATAAAATTGATATATTTCTACAACTATTTAAAGAATTTCCTTCAAACCAAAGCTGCCATTGTGCATAAAAGCCCTCCTCTCTGATGCCTTGCCCCTGCTGCTCCCCAGGATAGCTTAGTGGCAAAGTTCTGAAGATGCAATGATGGTGAATTACCACTGTGTACCTAGTGCACCAAGCACCATACCGTATCACTGTCCTTTGGAGTCCAAGACCCCAATCAATTGGACAACATCCAGTGAGTGCGCATGCGACATCTGCACAGTGCCTAATGAACTCTGCTCCACAGCTGCGTGAACACATCGCCGCAGCAGCAACAGTTAAGTAAAGGGGCAGTTTTAAAGTCTTTAGTCCTATGAGGGACATGAAAGAAGAGCCAGAAGGATATACAGCAAATCCGGTGCTCTGAAGCAGTTTGATCCGCAGTTCCACATACGGTCCCCCAAAATTATTACCAGGAGTGATCCTAGCACAGAATTAGGCGTAATCCTGAGGCATCCTTGGATGTAGCACCTGTGAGGAAAACTTAGACTTACGAAGTATAAAAGAAAATTGGCAAAGTAAATCTTACTATTAGTCTTAGTTTAAGGAATATAAGAATTTTCTATAGATTAATCCATAAGCTCAATGTAGTATCCTCAATCAAATCTCTGTATCACTGTATCACTGTATTCCCACATTGTTCATCGATTTGCTCGAGTGGGCATTAGTAACATCTCCATTTAGTCCTAGTCGAGCAGAGTGAGGCCAAGGGCATCTACTTGCTACAGGACAGGGAGGGAGCCGAAGCTCATTCTTCAGGTTATGGAACTGAGGTC
>JAJIBD010023744.1:0-81220 GCA_021461705.1 Cryptotis parvus | reverse complement strand
AAGAGGGCAGGTTAAAGGGAGGTTGGTATGGGAGGGTGGAGGGAAGTTGACGCTCATGGTGGGATTGGTGCTGGAACTTTGTAAATCTAAAACTCAACTATCAATAATTTTGTAAATCACTGTGCTTTTATAAAAATAAGGGGGGAGGAAAGTTATGACCTATTAACCTGGGTTCTGAACCAGAGCTGGCCATTGCCTAGCTTTTGGTCACTAGAAAAAAGCAGAAGAGTCACTATCCCAGGTTCAAAAGTTTCTTTTCCTGGGGCTGGATTGACAGTGGGGGGGGGCATTTGCCTTGCATGTGGCTGATCTGTGTTCAATTCCCAGCATCCCATATGGTCCCCTGAGACTGCCAGGAGTAATTCCTGGAGTGCAGAGTCAGGAATAACCCCCTGAGCATTGCTGGGTGTAATTCAAAAAAAAAGAAAAAAATAGTTTGTTCCTAATTCCAGTAGTCTGCCAGAACCCTGCCTAGCTATATGTACTGGGTTGCTGGGAGATGAGAGACCCCAGGGAGGAAGGATGAGATGTTCCCAATGCTGTCGGACAAGGGCAGATTCCTGCCTCAGTCCGGTGAGCTTGCTCTTTTGAGACCAGAACCATCATCTCAGACCATCCTGAAAGAGTGACTTGTAAAATTATAAGCCAAATAAATGGTTGTTTAGAAAGTGTTACACTGGGGCAATGATGCAGTGAGTGAACTGACATCCAGAGTAAGAAATGGTACCATTGACAAGTAAGTTTGAGAGTGTAGATCAGACAACACGGAGCCTGCTTCTTTTCCGCTCAACACTTCCCAAGTATTTTCGAGCTCATCCTCTTTTGGGAAGCACCAGGAAGAAGTGATATGATGTGCCATGTTAACTAAGTTGCAAAACTACCTCCCTAATGACATTTAGAAATTACTTATGTATTACAAAAATATTAGGGATTCAAGAGGGATTTGGTGGTTCATAATTGTTTTAAATATTTGGTTCACCGAAGGGTTTTTCATCCTCTGATTTTGTCATCAGTGTTTAAAAACCAGGAATGAGACAAAGAAGTCAAGTATGTAAAACTGCAGACTTGTTGAGGACAGAGAGATGCATTTCCACCTGCTCAGAAGCTTCCTCAGGGTCTAAGATCTGGTATGTTGTATTTGCCCAATAGAGACTTACTAAAATAAAGAGAGTGTGGACCTGAAAGTTGGTAGAGTGTGTATGCACTTGCCACGTACATGGCTGGCCTGTGTTTGGTCCACTCATACCCTCATATGGTCCCCTGAATCAGTCAGGAGTGATGCTTGAGCATGGAGCCAGAAGTAAGCCCCAAGAACAGCTGGTTTGTGCTTTTAAACCAGCAATTTGATAAATGCATAAATAAATAATGAGAATAAACAGTAGGTGGGTCCAGAAGTTTCCAGGAGTGGAATTCCCATGTCAGATGGAAAATCAACTCCTAGTTCCTTGAGGAATGTCCATATTGTCCTTCCAAAAGAGTTGTTTTAGGGGCCGGAGCGATAGTCCAGCGGGTTGGGGCATTTGCCTTGCACACGGCTGGCCCATGCTGGCCCAGGTTCGATGCCCGGCATCCCATATGGTCCCCCGAGCACCGCCAGAGAGTAATTCCTGAGTGCAGAGCCAGGAGAAACCCCTGAGCACTGCCAGGTGTGACCCCAAAAAAGCAAAAAAACAAACAAAAAGCTGTATTAGTTGACATTCCTACCAATGATGAATGAGGGTCCCTTTTCTACGCATCCATACCAACATTGGTTGTTCCTGTGGTATGAGGTTATATCTCATTGTTATGATTTGCATGTCCTTGATGAATAGTGATATAGTGTTGGGCTATTTTTAATTCTTCTCTAGAGAAGTTTCTGTTCATCTCTTCTCCCCAATTTTTGATAGAGTTGGATATCTTTTTCTAAAATTCTACCAGTGCCTCATATTTCTTGGATATTGTCCCTTAATTAGATAAGTGGTGGGCAAATAATTTCTCCCAGTCTGTAGACTGTCTTTGTATTCTGCTCAGCATTTCGTTTGAGCTGCAGAGGCTTCTTGGTTTATTGTACTCTCATTTGTTTATTTTGCTTCCACTTGCTTGGCCAGTGGTATTGTATCCTTAAAGATTCCTCTAGCTGCAATGTCATGGAGACTTCTGCTTATGGGTTTCTTGTGTACCTTAAGGATTCAGATCTAATATTGAGGGGTTTTGCTTGTTTATTTTGGGGCCACAACAATGATGCTCAGGGTTTACTCCCGGCTTTGCACACAGAAATTACTCCTGGAAGTGTTCTAGGGACCATGGGATGTCAAGGACGGAAGATGGGTTGGCTGTGTACAAAGCAAGCACCCTGCCCACTAGACTGTCTCTTTAGCTCCTGATACCGAGGTCTTTAATTCATTTTGATTTGACTTTTGTGCATGGTGTTAGGAATGGATTCGGAATTTTTTGTATATATGTGGCTGACCTGTTTTCCCAGCACCACTGTTGAGGCTCTCCTTGCTCCATTCATATTTTGTATTCTTTTATTGAAGATTAACTGACTATATACCTGAGGGTCAGTCTCTGAATTTTCAATCTATTCCATTGATCTGGGGACTGTCTTGATAAAAACCATGATGTTTTAATGACTACTGCTTTAAAGTTTGAAGTTGGGGAAAGTGATGATTCCAATCTTCATTTTCCTAAGGATTGTTTTGGCTATTGGGGGTTGGGGAGAGGTTTAATTGTTCCACTGAATTTCAGGAGTGTTTTTGATTATTTATTTGAAAACTTTCATGGTATCTTTTTTTTTTTTGCTTTTTTGGATGGTATCTTTTATAGAGTATTAATCCTGTGTTCATTGCAGCACTATTCACGGTAGCCAGAATCTGGGAACAACCTAAGTGCCCAAGAATAGATGAGTGGATTTAGAAGCTCTGACACATATACACAATGGAATAGTATTTGGCCTTAAGAAAAGATAAAGTCATACAATTTTCTCATACGTGGATGGATCTGGGACTGTTTCATGTTGAATAAAGTTGTTAGAAGGAGAGGGACAGACATAGAACAATCTCTCTCATATGCAAGATATAAGGAAATATAGTAGAGGATAATGAAAGCCAGAAAGCAATAGAAACAAAAAGCATGAGAATGTCCTTAGCAGGAAGCTTGCCACTTGGGACAAGGATGGGAGTGAAGAGGGAAGTGGAATATGTCAGAGAAGAAACCCTATGACAGTGATACAAGGAAGTGTCGCTCTGGAGAACTGGGTGCCGAGAGGTGTTAGAGTGATATGCATGACCCTGTCAATAACAATATTGTAAACTACTGTACCTGATAGCAAAAAAGAAAAAGGGTCAGCTAGAGAGGTAGGCTAGGGGGTGGAGGAAAACTGGGGAAAATGGTAGAAAGAAGTGAAGACTGGTGAATGGATTGGTGTTGGAACACTACACCTGAAACTGAATCTTGAATAATCTTGGAACACTGTAATTCATGGGGATTCAATTTAAAAATACAGTAAATGGGATCTGCCATCAGGAAAAGGATATAAGCCACAAGGTAAATTAGTGGTGTATAACCAAGTTATTTTCTTTAAAAAAATTTTTTTTTATTATGGGCCGGTGTAATAGTACAGCAGGTAGGGTGTTTGCCTTGCATGCAGCTGACCAGATTTGATTCTTAGCATCCCATATGGTCCCCTGAGCACCACCAGGAGTTATTCCTGGAGTGCAGATCCAGGAGTATCCCCTGAGCATCGGGTAGAATCTTTACATCAAGGATGCAGCCAGCCAAGGAAATGAGGAGAAGCGGGAAGGGTATAAAAGCTATGATGCCTCCACTTTGCCCAGTTCTCCCTTCGTCTGTGTCTCTTTGGAAGCCAAAGAGAGAGAGAGAGAGAGAGAGAGAGAGAGAGAGAGAGTTTATTTTGTATCCTTACATGGCAGGATGGACGATAGAAGAGAGAATCTGGAGAGACAAATGGAAGATAACTTGATTCCTTCTTAAGAACATTATATCTGATTCATAACTTCATTCTTTCTTAAGGACATTGTATTTAATTCATAATAAGGACATTAACATTGCAGAAAATCTATGACAAACATTTCTTTAAAAGCCAGCAACTTTTCATTCCTAAATGACTTAGGAAGAATTCCATGCTGGAGGTTCATAAAGTTAAAAGGAGGGGGAAAAAATTAAGATGACAATAAATCTTCCTCAAGATCATGCTATAAATCTCAGGAAAAACCCTTTTGGGTGACATAAGGCATAACCTTTAACAGCTAATAGACTAGAAACAGTTTGCATCTGACCGTTCTGAGTCCCTAAGTGGTTTCCATTCCAACATTGTCATTTATCTTGTGATATTTACTTTATTGTGGTAAGTTGTGCTTTTTTTTCCCTCCCCTCAGTAAGGCTATGATAAAAATAAACTCGTCGTGTAAGATGAATGCTAACTTACTAACAAGCATCACTTATAAGGAACTGGCGCTAAGCTGACTGAGCCAGAGGTGTCGGGCTTGCATCCCTACATTAATTTAGAGATGGTTGTTGTGCTTTTTGAGTTGTTACAGACACATTGACAGAAGCTCTCTAAATTCCAACGCTCCTTGAGATCATATACAGGGAGGCAAAGGATCTTTGCTGTCTCATGCCTGGTATCTTTCTGCTAATTTTCTGTCCAATTCTCCTCTCCTACCCTTGCATCCCTTCTCCTCTTTTCTCTTCCTCTCCCCTCTTCTCTCCTCCTCCCTTCTCCTTCCCTATTCTCCCATCCCCTTTCCACCTTCTCTTTCTCCTCTCCACCGTTCCTGCCTGTGGGGAATGCTGGGCACCCCAACAAAATCTGGGACCAGGGTCAGGGATCCCCTTCTGCTCCAGGGGATCGGCGTCTGGTAGACAGAGAAAGACTCGTGAATCCAGCAGAGTTTCAAAAGGCTTTACTCACACTTGTTCTGGTATACAATCCAGTAACAGGAAAACCCCAGACTTTATGTTCCTAGCTGGGCCCTGGCCATGTGTAGGTTTAGAATCCTAGGCCAAGATGACTGCTACCACGTGCTCAGGCCCAACAGGGAACAGAGTGAAGAAAAGAGCAGAGGCAGAGGGTGAAGAGGAAGAAGAGAAAAAGTGCAGAAGAGGGACAGAGCAATAGCCCAGTGAGTAGAGTGTTTGCCTTGCCCGTGGCTGGCCTGTGCTGGCCCGGGTTCGATCCCCGGCATCGCATATGGTCCCCCGAGCACTGCCAGAAGTAATTCCTGAGTGCAGAGCCAGGAGAAACCCCTGAGCATTGCCGGGTGTGACCCAAAAAAAAAAAAGAAGTGCAGAAGAGAGCAGACTACAGCTTTTCTAACTTTTCAGTCCTGACTGGCCCACATCAACTGATAGCAGTTTCCCTCAGGTATTCTTTTTCCAGGTATGATTTTTCTAATCCCATTGAAATGTTAATATTGCCCCAGCCAAGGTCTGTTCCTTCAGTTTCTCTGAAGGCCCTATGCAGAGTGGGAGGAAAGAGCATGTAACTGTACCAAGGGATATTCTAGAGCCAGGTATATATTTTTCCAAGCCTCACAAGATTCTCATCTTTACTTCATAGTTGTTTTGTATATTCGCCTTTAGACTTATTAGAGAGCCATGCTTGCTTGCTTGGAGGCAAACAACATTTCTCTCTGGTCTAATTATAACTAGATTATACTTAGAGATCCAACGTGGCCAGGTAAATATACTGGTAAGAGCTAGCTAGTTTCATGATGATTGTGGTAGCATGAGAGAAAATATTTATACAAGCTAACATAGAATACATGGTAAGATATTATGCTATATAAAGTCACAGATCCAAACTGTCTGCCTTTCCCTATCTACAAAGTGGCCTGCAGAAGATAATGCCAGGCAAGATGCAGAGGCTCTGGGCAACAGATTACTGCAACACCTGTCTTCTTTTCTCCCTCCTCTCTGCTCATCATTATGATATTTTTTCTTTTTTGGGTCACACCCGGTGATGCTCAGGGGCTATTCCTGGCTCTGCACTCAGGAGTTATTCCTGGCAGTGCTCAGAGGACCATACAGGATGCCGGGATTAAACCAAGGTGGGCGCATGGAAGGCAAATGCCCTACCCGCTGTGCTATTGCTCGGGCCCTCATCATTATGTTTTATTCTCCTGCACTCCATTCTATTTCATGTGTGTGATAATTGACATTTATGATTCCCTAAGTGATTGAAAGCTCACGTTGATAAATCTTGTACTGTATGCACTGCATATAGATGGCTTTAGAAAAAATTTTTTGTCCACTGAAGAGTTCTAAGATGGCTGTATGTCAGAACCTAATTCCTAAAGAAATAACCCTAATTCTATAATTGCTGCAATAATTTAATTTATTGTTTGTTGATGCCAGACCCACAGCTCCGACAGAAACCCCAGAATAGATACAGACCCAACCACTCGAGACCCACAGCTGCGCTGTGCAGCCCCATGGAAGCAACCCATGGAGCTGACCTCCGGTGGTTGGTAGGGCTTGGCCAGTCACTGGCAGAGTCCAACATTGCTCCAAGGGTTTGCTCACACATGTGGGGGAGGGCCATTCTGGCTGTACTTGGAGTGGGGATTTGGGTTCCTCTGTCCTTTCCTCCACCTCCCACGCCAGCAACCCCGGAAGAGAGACATGGCAGACCCACAGCTCCACCTACACGTGGGCGCTCCGTGGCTGCACGATAGTCTTAGATAGTACTAGATGTTAGGATCAGGTCATTCTCAGGATCTTTCATATTTATACACTCCATATAGTACTAGGCAGATTCAAGTTGTGACCCGTCACCCCAGTGAGCCTAGCAGGAAGCCAGAGCCACCCCCTCACTAGGAGGTCAGTCATTCTTAACAGCCAGACTTTTGCAGCTCCTCAGAGCTCCACCCAAGAGAAAACCTGAACTTTCCCCTTTGAGTTTCATCAGTAAATGCTCTAGATGAGAGCCTTCTACTGAGAGTATACCACCTACACGGCAGAGCCTGGCAAGCTACTCGTGTTTTGATATGCCAAAAAAAACAGTAACAATTATCGACCTCATTCCCATGACCTGAAAGAATGGTTTGAGACTTTTCCTGATTCTGGAGCAAGCAGATGCCCCTGGGGTACACTTGCTTGCAACAGGACATATGGAGATGTTACTGGTGCCCACTCAAACAAATTGATGAACAACGGGAAGACAAGTGATACAAGTGAAGTGAATTTATTGTTTTTTTTTTGGGACACACCCAGTTGCGCTCATGGGTAACTCCTAGCTCTGTGCTCAGGGATCACTCCTGGAGAGCTCCAGGGACCATAGCGGGTGCCAGGGTTCAAAACTAGGTTGGCCATAGGCAAGATTAAGGCTCTATCCTCTGTATTGTTCCCAACTTGTTGCAGTGATTAATAGGAAAAAAAGGTGTGTATTGATTGAACTGCCTTTCTTCTCAAGGAGTATTTCCACACAAATCTTCTCCAGTGCTGACCTGTGGGAGTTGTGGAGGAGGGAGCACATTTATGAACTTACTGAGCACTCTAAGAAGGAGGCTAGCCATCATGGCTGTGCCAAGAACTCTTTTCATGTTATTGGGTTTTTGTTGGTGAAATTTGGTGTCTACATGGATTCTGACCTATGCAGTGAGTTTTAACTCTGAGTATTTTCATGACACTGACTTTCTCCTTCTGCCAGCAAGTGCTCAAACTATACCTTACAGTTCAGATTTTAAGGTGTTCAAGAGTGAGGGGCAATGGGCGGGGCGCCCCGGGTGGGCGTTTGTCTTCCGGCCGCCTGCCCGCCGGGTCGTTCGGCCTCTCTCGGTCCCCGGCCCGCCGGAGTGTTCTGGTCGGCCGGGCCCCTGGCTTGCGGTGTGCCCAAAAAAAAAAAAAAAAAAAAAAAAAAAAAGGAAGGAGGGCAAATTGCCTAAAGCACCATTCTGAACCATTATGTATGTTTTTGAAGTTACAATCCTTATTCCCTTACCTTTAACCCCCTGATTTTTTTTGTTTGTTTTTTGGAGGCCCACACCTGGCTATGCTCAGGGCGTATTCCTGGCTCTGTGCTCAGTGATCATTCCTGGTAGTGTTTGGAGGCCAAATATCACTCTGAAAATGGAGCCAGGGCCTGCCGTCTTCAAGACAAGTCCCCTTCTACTATACTGTCTCTTTAGCCACTCTCAGACTTTTCTTTTCTTTTCTTTTCTTTTCTTTTCTTTTCTTTCCTTTCCTTTCCTTTCCTTCCCTTCCCTTCCCTTCCCTTCCTTCCTTCCCTTCCCTTCCCTTCCCCCTTCCCTTCCCTTCCCTCCCTTCCCTTCCTCCTTCCTCCCTTCCTTCCTTCCCTTCCTTCCTCCCTCCTCTCCTCCCTTCCTTCCCTTCCTTCCCTTCCCTTCCTCCTTCCTTCCTTCCCTTCCTTCCTCCTTCCTTCCCTTCCTCTTCCTCCTTCCCTTCCCTTCCTTCCTTCCCTTCCCTTCCTTCCTTCCTTCCCTTCCTTCCTTCCCTTCCCTTCCTTCCCTTCCCTTCCTTCCCTTCCTTCCTTCCCTTCCTTCCCTTCCTTCCTTCTCTTCCCTTCCTTCCTTCCCTTCTCTTCCTCCTTCCCTTCCTTCCCTTCTTCCTTCCCTTCCCTTCCCTTCCTTCCCTTCCTCCTTCCTTCCTTCCTCCTTCCTTCCCTTCCTTCCTTCCCTTCTCTTCCTTCCCTTCCCTTCCTTCCTTCCCTTCCCTTCTCCTTTCCTTCCTTCCCTTCCTTCTTCCTTCCTTCCCTTCCTTCCCTTCCCTTCCTCCTTCCCTTCCTTCCTCTTCCCTTCCCTTCCTTCCCTTCCTTCCTTCCCTTCCCTTCCCTTCCCTTCCTTCTTCCTTCTTCCTTCCTTCCTCCCTTCCCTCCTTCCTTCCCTTCCCTTCCTTCCTTCTTCCTTCCCTTCCTTCCTCTTCCTTCCCTTCCCTTCCTTCCCTTCCCTTCCTTCCTTCCCTTCCTTCCCTTCCTTCCCTTCCTTCCCTTCCTTCCCTTCCTTCCTTCCCTTCCTTCTTCCCTTCCTTCCTTCCTCCCTTCCCTTCCTTCCTTCCTCCTTCTTTCCCTTCCTTCCCTCTTCCTTCCCTTCCCTTCCCTTCCCTTCCCTTCTTTTCTTTCTTTTCTATTTTTTTTTAGTTAAAGGAACAAATATAAACTTTTTGGGATCTGGTATGCAAGAGACTATTTAAGGGGACTATTTAAGGTTTCAATGGACAGAAACAGAGATCTTGGCATAAAAGGAACATTGCATGGTTCTTTCACAAGACGATCCCTCAGGAAGAGAGTTCCCTTCTTCCTCCGAGGCCACTGGGGAAACGGATGAAAACTCATCCGAGTCTGGCGCAGTTCCAAAAAAGGCTTTAATAATACAAAAGCTCTACCACCACGATCCAATATAAAGAAAGAACTCTAGTTCTAGTCAGAACTTAGACCATACAAGAGAGCCCAAATCTCCACCAAAGAGAGAGATCTCACCCGAGAGGAGTCCTACCCAAAAGAAGGGGAAAAGGGGGCGAGTGCCTCAAGCCAGTCCCCTTATATACACCAAAGTAATCCTATCTGTGACAGGGAGGGTCCTGTCAACAAAGAACCCTAGACAGATGTAGAAGGGTGGTGCCACACCTTATTACAGGTATAAACAAAGGGTTATACCAAGGACTAATCCCTTCTACTGAGTTTATCTCTTATGTAAAACACTGGAGAGAGGGGGTAAGTATAAAGTAATATATCTTAATTTCATGGACTTCATGTAATCTAGATGGTACCCACAAGGTCCTTCTTATTTATTATCTGCACCAGGGCGATTCTGAGTAACTCAATCTCTGTGTACTGAAAAGGTTACAGTCGCCTGCATGAGGACAAACTAGTATGATCCTTCCTATAATCTTAAAGATAGTCTCAATGTAGCCAGGTTGATAGTCTCCTGGTAAATTCTAACTGTCCCACACTGGGTGCAGTGGGTATAAAGAGGAGCTATGGCCAATATAGATAAAATAGAAGTCTTAGTAGATGTATAAGTCAGAAGTCATTCAGAGTCAAGGTGACTTCTGTAACTGCCACACCCTCTATCAGTGTTTACATAGAAGAGAGATCTCATTAGAATGAACCTTGGCTTAAGAACATGTAAGTAGATTCGGGGGGCTGGAGTGATAGCCCAGCGGGTAGGGCATTTGCCTTGCACAAGGCTGGCCCAGGTTCGATCCACCATCCACATGGTCCCCGAGCATGCCAGGAGTAACTCCTGAGTGCACAGCCAGGAGTAACCCTTGAGCATTGCCGGGTGTGACCAAAAAAGAAAAAAGAATTTAAGTAGATTAAGCTGTGAGTGGGTAAAACAGCAAAGCTCCCAAACTAAGCCTGTTATCCAACAGATTCCCAAGCTCAGAGCAAGGAGGTAGTTCTCCCCCACACACACACACCATCCCACCCTCAGCTCTCAGGAAAAAGCGAAAGTTTATTTCAGAACTCAGAAGAACCAAAACGCAAAACCTCTTGAGTGGCATCCAGTGGGGAAAGTGAAGCATCTGGTGTGCTGCAGCTGAGAAGCAGAGTAAAAAATATACAACAAGAGGGCAAAAATGTCAATACTGCCTGGATTTCCAGGCAGCAAGGGATGCCAGACACCCTAAGGCAACAGAGCAAAGAGGCTCGTACCTTTCTAACCTAAAAATCTTTAGTGAGAGTTTTTTCTTTATCTGCTAAAGAAGCAGTTTTTTCTTCTCTTTGTGATCTTTGAGTACTTTTTGAAATGAATGGCTCATCCCTCTTCCTCCATGTAGAAGATTTTCATTTATCTCCCCAGAGATAATGTTGAGGCTACTCACCCCAGAGCACTGTCTGAGTGACCCAGGTAACCCCTGTGGATTACTGCAGCCTCGGACCCTTCAGTTGCGTGAAACCCCAGTTGGCCAAAAATCAGTGGGAGTGACCTGAGCACCATTTGCGTGATCCCTCGAACAAAACAAAACAATACAAAGCAAACAACTGAGATAAAATATGTTTGTGGTGTCTCAACTCTCTGGTGCCCAGGGCTCCTCATTTGTGTACCAACACTGCTTGCATTTGGGTTTTGGTAGCTATAACTGTCGGAGGTGACTACAAAGAGTATGCCACCTGCACGGCAGAGACTGGCAAGCTACCCGTGTTGTATTTGATATGTCAAATACCAGTAACAATTATAGACCTCATTCCCATGACCTGATGGAATGGTTTGAGGCTCTTTATGTTCCTGGAGCAAGCAGATGCCCTTGGGCTCTACTAGCATGAGACAGGACATATGGAGATGTTACTGGATCCCGATCGAGCAAATCAATGATAGACGGAAAACAGTGATACAGTGACAGTGATAGCTATAACCTTAAATCATGTTTTTTTTTCTGTTCATGCCTCCTTTGAGATTAGGCAGCCAAAGTGCAGAACTGTGTCATTTTTTGTGTCTGTGGTGCTTGACCCTAACAAATCCTGAATAAATGAACAAATGAGGAAATATGCTCACAGTTTCCTGCAAAGTGGTTTGTATTTTGTTGAAATGTAGCTTCTGTATGTAGCTTTAAAGATGTTAAACAAAACACAACTAGGTTTCTCAGTTAGAAAATAATATTTGGGGGCCAGAGTGATAGCACAGTAGGTAGGGTGTTGGCCTTGCACATAGCCAACCGAGGTTTGATTCCTGGCATCCCATAAGGTCGCCTGAGCACTGCCAGGAGTAATTCCTGAGCGAAGAGTCAGGAGTGACCCCTGAGCATCACTGGGTGTGACCTCCCAAAATAAAAAAAAAAGAAAAGAATATTTGGAGATGCTATAATTCATTAAAAAATAGATACAACAAGAAGTGAATTCTCACTCTTTGGAAACATCCACCTTCCAGTGGAGACCAGGATGACATTAGCCTTTATCAGGCACTTGCCATAAACCAGACAATCAGTGGATACTTTAAACCCTGTTTTAAAATCTCATTATGGCCCCATCCCAGTAGGTGCTGAGATGGAAGCAGGGTCAGCCATGTGCAAGTCAAGCGCCATACTCCTGCACTGTCTTGCAACCTCTCATGCTTTTCTAACTTGAAGAGCTTTGTTGAGATTTTTCTCTTTATCTACTAGTTCTAAGTGGCACAGTTACATGCCTGCTATACCTGACACAGATCCTCTACATCTTCTTCTATCGCTACATAGGATATAATTTACACTGTGTATTTCCAATTTGTTTTTTAATAGACAGGTGTGTATGGGAGTGGGGTGAGGGAGAAACGCCATGGTTGCCTCTTCCATTTTATAATGCTACAGGGGATTTTTGATGGGGGAAAAGATCTCCCATCGAACCTGATCGGACCTTAAATGGAGCTACAGAAATCCCATTGCTTCCTCCTTGTTCAGGGGGCAAGTCAGTAAGTTTCTGGTGAAGCTTGATAACAGCTCTAAAAAACTTTTTTTTAAAAGTATTTTATTATACCACCGTGAGATACACAATCACAAAGATACACAATTAAAAAGTTCATACCTGGGTTTTGGTCATACAGTGTTCCAGCACCCATCCCTCCACCCGTGCCCATCTTCCACCACCAATTACCCGGTTCCCTTCCCCCTCCCCCAGCCCACCTCCATGGCAGGTTCCCCATTTCTTTCCCTTTCTCTCTCTCTCCCTTCCTTCCCCTCCAGACTATGGACTACAGAACATACATTAAAGCGTTGTCATGTGTATCCTTAAAAAACTGTTTTGAGTGAGACCTTATACCAGTTCCAACTACAGGCATGCTGTTTCTTCATGAAATTTCCATATGTTTCTCTGCTCTCTCCTCAATGTCCAGGCTCCAAGGAAGATAGAAGATGTAAATATATTCTAGGTCCTGTGGACTCTGATACTCTTAAGTGGCCTCAGAGCACTGCAGCATCTCTGCTGAGATTCAGGTTTCTTAGCAGGCAGAAATATTTCTTCTGCCTAGTGCCTACCCAATATTCTCCAGACCCAGAAATCCTCTAAGTGCAGGAGTCATCAATCTAATTCTCTGCTTTCTGTTCATATAAGGGAGGGATTCATTTACTTTATGTTCAGTAAGCATTTATAACACACCACTTATGTGAGGCCACAGATGGACAACAACCAAAAAAGTTTCTCTTAAGTTTCTTATAATGTGGTAGGTTGATGAACTCTAAAGAGAATTAAATCCAGGATGATAGCAAATGTGAGTGAGGAGGCATGGAATGGGCCATGAAGGGGAGAGACAGACACCAACAGAGAAAGAATTTCTTCCAGAAATGGAAATAAATCTGCCGGACTCAGAACATTCATTCTGGAAGAAATAGTGTCTGGATCTGAAAGAAAAAGAGTTCTCCAGTAAAGAAGGGGCAACAAAGGTGTTTCTTGCAAACAGTGTTGTAGAGTAATGAAGAAAACAAATGCGGTCTCTGCCCTGATGGGGTCATAGTATGTTGTGGGAGGAGATAAAGCATACCCCGGTGAATCAATAAATAAACATCATATAAGGTTGTAACTTTATACTGTCAAAGACATTGTATGCGTATTGATGTGATGGAGGGTGAATTTTTGAGAATGCCATTTTATGATAGTGCCTATCCAAAGCCTGCTGAGCAGATGACCAGATATACGAAAGAGTCAGTTCCTCAGTGATATGGAGGGACTTTGTATCATTATTCTAGGTAAAGGAAACACCAACTACCACAAACCTGAAAAGCTGGAAAGAGTCTAAGGGAGGTGGAAGGACAGTCTGAGGGGGAAATTTTGGCTTGAGCTAATGAGTAAACAGAAAAGCAGGAGGGAGAGGAGCTGGTGGTCACTCTGGTTAGGCCTGAGTGGACAGAGAGGCAGATCCTAGAACTGGTATTTTAATTTAATGATATTGGGAAGCCATGGTATTTTTCACACAGGGGAATGAGACGATTTTTGTTTTGTTTAGATGATTCTAAGTTATGTTTTAAAATATTACCCTGGCTGTTCTGTGGAAAATGGATCATGGGAAGGCAGGAATGGGAGCAGGGAGAGCCGTTGAGCTAGTTTATAGGAGTACAGGGAGAAGATAATGGTGATCTGGGTTAGGAGAGGGGCCAAAGAGGTGAGTGTAAATCATCCAGCTCATGACATACGTGGAGAATGTGATCTTGGTCCAGATGAAGAATGGCTCGTATATATGGAAAGAATAGGGAGGCGTAAGGAAAGAGCGTGATTGAGGATGACTTTTGGGTTTCTGCATGTGTGGTGGTTTCTTTTATTGAGACAAAGTAGGGGCAGCTTTTTGGAAACAGAGCAGGAAACCATGAACACTCTTTTGGGAATGTGAGCAGGCTGTTACCTGCCAGAGGCACAGCCAAGACGTCAGGTAGGCTGTTGCATATATATGACAAGCCAAGTGTGCAGATCAGATAAGGACTGAGGGGCAGTGTCATGAAGGGGCAGTGTCAGTACTCCGGACTGGATGAAATATCATCAATGGCAACAGTGGACACCAAGACAAGGCTATCATGGAGCTGGGTGTAGCTGGGTGTACAACATTAAGAGTTCAGACAGGCAGGTTGAAAATGCTCCAGCTAACATTCTAGTGTTGGGCAGGCATCATTGTGTTCAGCCCATTACTCTTCTCACTTCACTTCATAGTATTTTTGGGTCATGTCTATGCATTTTTTTCTTCATCTGATCCTCCTCAGCCAGTCTAGCCCATATTGCTCATGCATTTCTCACTCTTAGCTGAATCAAAGCAAAGGATGAAATTGTCAAGAATATGAGTTTTTTTTTTTAATTAAAGAAATTTAACTCAAGAGTGGCTTCTAGGAACTTAACATGAGAAGGAAGATGTAAACTTGGCAATGGCAGGGCAAGGTAGATTGTGAGGCATTTGGGCAAATTAAGCCTCTTCACCTCGCCCAACAGAAGTGCTTGGCATGGAGTCCATGCCCATGAAGAAGGGAAAGACAAGAGTGTTTTTGCTGCTGGATATATTTGGGGGCATACTAGCTGCCTTGTTTGATCTTTGACTAATCCAGTTCTGCACTTATCCGTTGGTCTAGATAGAGACCAACTAGGTATGACCCATCAAAAAGGAGGGAGGTTCCGTTTTTGTTGTTTTTAGGTCATGCCCAGTGATACTCAGGGGTTACTTCTGGTTCTGCACCCAGAAATTACTCCACGCAGCACTCAGGGGACCATATGGATGCTGGGATCAAAGCATGTGCAAGGTAAGTGCCCTATTCACTGTACTACCTTTTCAGCCCAGCCAGAGGGTTCTTTTATTTCACCCAAACTCTCCTCTGTCCCAATTAAGATAGTTCCTGTGAATGCAAATACAGAAACACTCAATTTTATCTTCAAGCTACTTCCCTAGATAAGTAATCATGGAGCAAATCACCTTGCAAATTAAGGGATGGAAACTAGATTGGAGGCTGACAACTGACTCTGAAGAGATCTGTTCAGTGGTCACTCCAGCACATAAAGGACAGTGACATTCTCTTAGTATAGCCAGAAGTGTTGACATCAGTTGGAGGTTAAAGAATGGGCTCGGAAACTTAGTTTTTGTCTTTTTCTCTTATTCCTCACTCTTACCTTTCTATTCTAAGATTTGTAGTTCTGTGCATTTACTCTTTTGTTTGTCTTTGTGTCATATTTCCATGCTTAAAAGGTACTCTTGGCTCTGTGCTTGGACACCCAGGGATTTTGAAACTGGGGTCCTTGGGGCGGAGTGAGAGCACAGCGGGTAGGACATTTGCCTTGCACATGGCTGACCCAGGTTCGATCCCCGGCATCCCATCTGTATGTACCTCACGTCTTCCAAGAGGCTATGGGAGGGGTATGGAATTGGGGACATTGGTTGTGGGAAGTGGGCACTGGTGGAGGGATGGGTGCTGGAATACTGTATGACTGAAACCCCCAAACATGAACAACTTTGTAATTGTATATCTTACGGTGGTATAATAAATATTAATTAAGAAAAAAGAGTAATTCCTGAGCAGAGAGCCAGGAGTAACCCCTGAGCATCACTGGGTATGACCAAAAAGGAAAAAAAATAAGAAACTGGGGTGTCGGGGACACCGCCGGGGTCTGGGAAGTGAGTTCCCTTCTACCTCCGAAGCCAGCCGGAAATGGATGAAGACTCAGGAATCCGATGCGGTTTTAAAATGCTTTACTTATCACAGGTTCAGGCATACAAATCAGCAATAGGAAAAAACTGGTGCTTAGGATTCCCGGCTAGAACCCCAGCCACGTGTAGGCTAAGATGGCAACCACCACGTGTTAAGGACCTGTAGAGAGGAGACAAAGACAAGACTCCCAAGAGTGCAAGCCCCAAAAAGAGAGCCCAAAAGAAAGAGCGAGAGAGCGAGAGAGGAAGCAGGCTGGTTTTATACCCCTGCAACTCAGACCTCCCACTATTATGGGAAGCAGGGAGGGTCAAATGCCCTCAGATAATTTCTCCCAGAATCTCACCTAGGCCCTTTTAGATGCTAATGTTTTGAGCCAAGATCTGCCTGGAAATGCCTTTATAGGGTAGAGAAGGGGGTTTCTGATATGGCATGCCTCTGTACCAAAGACTAATACTAATGCCAGTTAAATATTTCTCCAAGCCTTCACAAGAGTCTCCGACTTCATGGTAGGTTTGTATTTTAGTTGCCTTTGAGTTATCAGGGAGCCATGCTTGCTTGCTTGGTGGCAAACAGCATTTCTCTCTGGTCTAAGTACTTAGAGATCCAACGTGGCCAGGCAAATATGCTGGTAAGATCTAGCTAGTCCCACGATGATTGTGGTAGCATGTGAGAATATTTATACCAGCCAGTACAGAATACATGGTCAGATAAACTGCCACATTTAAACTACCCCCCTATCTACAAAGTGATCTGCAGGAGGCAATCCAGGGCAGATGCAGAGGCTTTTAGGCTTTTAAGTGTCCTGCAACACTGGGGTCCTGTTTTTGAGTCATCTTTCTGCTCCCATTTAACCATTTTAAGAGGAAGACAATTGCTTGTCTGCCTGCCTGCCTGCCTGTCTGCCTGCCTCCTCCCTTCTCTCTTTCTCCTCTCTCTTCTTCCACTATGGATCACATACTCAGTGGTTCTCATGAATTCTGGGCAGTTCCAGATGATTCTCAACGCAGCAGTGTGAATTTAATCCCAGATTGTCACAGTACTCTGCAAAATACACCAATGGCTTATCTGTGCCCTCCACCCCTTTCTCAAGCATCCTTCACAAGCATCACTCCCGTCTCCTCACCTCAGAGTTATAATCCTTTTTTTAAATTTCTTTTTTTTTATTTCTTTCTTTTTTTTTGGGGGGTCACACCCGGCAATGCTCAGGGGTTTCTCCTGGCTCTGCACTCAGGAATCACTCCTGGTGGTGCTCGGGGGACCATATGGGATGCCGGGATCAAACCCGGGCGGCATGGGCCGGCCATGTGCAAGGCAAATGCCATACCTGCTGGACTATCGCTCTGGCCCCTAAATTTATTTTTTTCAAACAATTATTTAAACACTGTGACTTACAAAGTTGTTCACAGTACAGTTGTTTCAAGTATTCAATATTCCAACACTAGTCCCACCATAAATGTGCCCTTACTGCTACCAAGGACACTTGTTTCTCACCCCCACCCCCATGCCAGAGTTATGATCCTTATCTTCTGCAGTCCATAGTAGATGCTGGTGTCTCTCTGCAAGAGTCATTGCATCCTGTCTCATATTTTATTCGGTATGATTCCATTCCATGAGCTGATAATGAAAGAGTTGTATAAGTAAATATGATCTAGAATGGATTGGTGTGAGTAGAGGCCAGTTCTTTTGTTTTTATGTGCCAAGCTTACAGAGTCCTACACTATTCTTCTGTACTGATCATCTTGGATTTGCTTAGAAACAAACTAACAATGGCTTCAAAAACAAAAGGAAAGAAAGAAAAAAAACTAAGTTGGTGGAGCAATAGAATTGTAGACAGGACTCTTGCCTTGTATGTGGCTGATCTGCGTTTGTTCCCTGGTAACCCATAGTTTTCCAAGCCTCACCAGGAGTGATTCCTGAGTGATTCTAGAGCGTAGGAGCACAGCTGCAAACAGCCTCTTCAAAACAAAACAAAACAAAAATCCCACCAAAACAAACAACAACAAAAAATGCAAATCAGTACAAAACTTACAAAACTTTGATTTAGGTCATGGTTATGTGGGTTTGTCAGGAAGGACTTTCTGGTTTGGGCAAGGACTTTGCTGGGCTTTTCCATGTCTAGCTAGCAGGCCTGCAGACCAGCAGAGGCTGACATAGGATAGTATCACTCCCAGGGCTTACTGTTGTCGATCAGGGGCACATCGGCTTTGTCAGTATGCTCCTCCATGACCTGGGTTCTAATGACCTTTTCAATTCCTTGTTGACAAATCATATGGATTGGTCATCTGTGGCCGTTGCCCTCAGAGAGCAGGAACATGATTTTTTGCTAAGTGCCATTCAACTTTTCCTGAACAAACAAATAAAATAATCTTCATGCAGCTGCTGGAATAAGCAATCTTACTAACAGGGATAGGACGAGAACTCAGAGGCTAGAGCAACAGCGAGTAAAGTACTTGCCTTTCACTCGGGCAACATGAGTTTGATCCCTGGCCCCCCTGTGGGCCCCCAAGCCCCGCCAAGAGTGATCTCTGAGCTCAGAGCCAAGAGTAAGTCCTGAGCACTGCCAGGTGTGGCCCAAAAATCAGCAAAAAAAGACTGAAAACTTCGACATCCCTTTATAGCTTTCAACAAAAAAATCTGCTCCCAACATACTCTCCACTACCTCATCCATCAAGGTGCAATTCAGATGTGATTTCTTTGGAAGTTTTTCATGACTCCTTAAAAATTAATCAGATAGTTTTTTGTAAAATACTTTTATGGCATTTGACTGAAACCTTTACTGTAGCTTGTGTCAGATACTTCTACCAATGGTTTATGTGTCTTTTTTGATAACTAAATGCCAAAGTTCTTGTAAGAGTGCAATAAAGTGAAATCTACTCAGAATGTGTTTCGGTATGGCTTCATTTTTATCCCAACCTTAATCATTTATTACTGTAGTTCTGCATAAAATGGGCTTTATTCTATAACATTTATTTGACAAGTATTTGTAGAGTTCTTACTGTGGGCCAGGCACTAAGCAGGCATGGTAGATAGAGAAGAGTTCCAGTCTAGAGGAGGAATGAACAGGGAAAAACACAGGTATGTCCCTGTTTGCAACTCTGTGATAAGCGAGGTAGGAGACCCATTTGATGGAGGGTCAGGAGGTGGCTTGAAGCCTCAGAAGAAATGACTTTAAATTTGAGACCAAAGACAGAAGAACCAACCATGGGAATGAAGGGCAGAACACTGCTAAGTGTTCTTAGCAGCAGAACTGGTAAGTCAGAGACCTGGTAAAGTGAAAATCTGAAGGAAAGCTAGCAAGGAGTAAGGAGAACCAGAGATGTGTTTAGGAGTGCTACTCATAAATTTCTGTATCTTCCTTTTGTACTGAGTTTATAACAGGTGCTTGTCGAATGCATGCATCATTGGAAAGTTGAAATCAGTTTTTGTTCTTATATAAGAGTTGGGTTATGACAGTGGAAGAGAATTTCCTGCTGCTTTATCCTTTCTCTATGCTTAAGCTTAGGACCAACAGACCACACATGACATAGGGATCTGTTCTAATAGACCAATTAGTGTACAAACACCCAATGAATGAATTTCCTCTGGGAGCTCTTCTGTAGCCCAGGAACATCTTTATCCATCTTTATCCTGAGTCACACTTCAGTTACCAGCTGGGTCTGGAGCTCTTCTTCTGTAACAGGACTAATATCCTAAAGCCTCCAAGTTCGCTGGCATTCCAGCACTTCCTTACCTCCTGCTATCCAGCCATCACATAGAAACATTCTTAATTTCCTTGTAACCAGCCTTTCAGAAACAAAGCAGAGTGACAGAATGAGTGACAAGACCTGGTATCCACTCAGTACTGCACAGAGCATCTGTTTTCCATGATTCAGGGTTTGTCCCTGGGCCAAGCCTGTCTGTTGACCCCCCTTTCCACTTAGGGCGAGAGTTTTCCCAGGAGGTTTCTCTGTGCCGTATGCAAATGTCCTGCTGTCAGCTTTGTCTCACCAACTCATTAAATCTGTTTAGAATTTGAATCCCAAAGGTAGACTGAGTTTAGGCTGAGGCAAGGATGCCTAGTAGGTCTGCAGCTGCTTTCTGTTCACCCTCTACAAACACCTTTACTTTCTCTTCCTCCCTGAGGAGGAGTCTGGTAAAGGCATTTGAAATATGGACAATTGAGGCTTTGTAATAAGAGATAAAACTGAAAGTTGAGGGAATGACTCTTGAAGTGTAGGAAGAAGCATATTCTGGGATGCTCTTGAAATCATAGACCTTTCTTTCTTTTTCTTTCTTTCTTTCTTTCTTTCTTTCTTTCTTTCTTTCTTTCTTTCTTTCTTTCTTTCTTTCTTTCTTTCTTTCTTTCTTTCTTTCTTTCTTTCTTTCTTTCTTTCTTTCTTTCTTTCTTTCTTTCTTTCTTTCTTTCTTTCTTTCTTTCTTTCTTTCTTTCTTTCTTTCTTTCTTTCTTTCTTTCTTTCTTCTTTCTTTCTTTCTTTCTTTCTTTCTTTCTTTCTTTCTTTCTCTCTCTCTCTCTCTCTCTCTCTCCCTCCCTCTCTCTCTCCCTCTCTCCCTCCCTCCCTCTCTCCCTCCCTCTTCCTTCCTTCCTCTCCTTCCTTCCTTCCTTCCTTCTTCCTTCCTTCCTTCCTTCCTTCCTTCCTTCCTTCCTTCCTTCCTTCCTTCCTTCCTTCCTTCCTTCCTTCCTTCCTTCCTTCCTTCCTTCCTTCCTTCCTTCCTTCCTTCCTTCCTTCCTTCCTTCCTTCCTTCCTTCCTTCCTTCCTTCTTTTTGGGTCACACCCAGCCATGCCCAGGGGTTTCTCCTGGATCTGTACTCAAGAATTACTCCTGGGGCTGGAGCGGTAACACAGAGGGTAGGGCATTTGCCTTACATGCGGCCAACTTGGGTTTGTTCCCTGGCATCCCATATGGTTTCCTGAGCACCACCAGGAGTAATTCCTGAGCAAAGAGCTAGGAGTAACCCCTAGTGTAGTCGGGTGTGACCCAAAAAAAAGCAAAAAAAAAAAACCCAACTACGAACAACTTTGTAATTCATGGTGCTTTAATAAAATAAAGTTTGAAAAAAAAGAAAGTTAATTGAAAAAAAAAATTACTCCTGGTGGTGCTCAGGGGATGATGTGGGATGTTGTGGATGGAACCTGGGTTGGCTGTTCTTCATCTGTGAAATGGGTAAAAGAATAGTTAAGAGAACCAAAGGACACAGACAGATGGTCCAAGGCACATGAAAAAATGCCCAGTGTTACTTATTGTTAGGAAAATGCAAATCAAATCAGAAGGCTACTTATATACTCCAGTGAGAATGGTCTATTTCAGAGGTTTTCAGAAACTGGTCTGTGAAAACTTTCTACTAGTCGAAATGTAAAAGTTGTTGCCATTTAAGACATGGTATACCTGGATAAATTTTAATTTATAATATTAGACATAAAAATTAATACACAAAACTCTATTATGGATAACATTTTGCTTTATTTCTGCCATTGTGGTTTATAAAAACGTTTCTCCTATTTTCACCTGTCAGCAATAAAAAAAGATTGAAAAACAATTATCTATAGCCAAATCATTGAAAAAATAACAAATGTTGGTGAGGGTGTGAAAAATAAAGCATCTTTGGTGGGAATAAATACTAATTTGGCCTTGTTGTAAAACAGTAGAGAAGTTATTTTTGGGTTATACCTGGCAATGCTCAGGAGTTATTCCTAGCTCTGTACTCAGGAATTGTTCCTGGTAGTGCTTGGGGACCATATGGGATGACAGGGATTGAACTCAGGTTGGCTGCATGCAAGGCAAAAGTCCTACTGATGTAGGTGGGTCTCGCGGTGGCTTATATGAGGCAGGAAGGAGAGAGGTGGTCACTTTTTCCCCGGCTGCCTTTGCATCCCAGAACCCGCTGGGCAGGCTAGGGACTTATAAAAGGCAAGTCAGTCCTAAGCCTTATCCAGGGTTTTCTCAGGGTTCTTGTCTTCCTAGCAGAAAAAGAATTTTTCGGGAGTAGAGCAGTGAAGTAAAACAGATTTTATTATGGAGGTTTTAGGAAGGGGTAGGAGGGAAAGTGAGAGAGAGTACACATCTCAAGAGGGGAGATGCGGGCAACACATGTGCTCGGGTACCACATGTGCTTTCGGCCACATCGGCTCAAGCAGCCCATGGGCTCAGGCAGCATATGTGTGCTGTCCTTTGGTCAGGATAGCTTTTATAGATTACTTCCCAAGCTACCCATATGGGGCTTCAACCTAGGTTAAAGTCTGTTGCTATTGCCTCAGAGACCATGGGCTTCTCCACCTGGGCCGGGCATATTGAATACACCATGGGTAGCTTGCCAGGCTCTGCCGTGGCTTTGGGTTCAACCCAGGGGGGCCCAGTCTTTTCCTATGTCACCATCCACCATCCAGGGCCCACGAGGCAGAGCCCTGGGGGTGTAGACAACCTATCTCCTGTCTGCCACCTACCAAGGGACAACACAGCCACCTCTGCAACACCTTGAGGGGCAGGTGGCCCTGCATGTAAGTGTTTTAACCCTCAGTTTCTGAGTCTCCTTGGCAAAGCATGATTTTAAGAGTGTTTCTGCCTCCTGGGTAAGGAGATTCATGGGAAGCACCTAAGACAGTGGCTGGCAACGAGCAAGCCCGAAGGACTAGTTCCTTTGATTGATTTTCCCTGTTCCTTTTGTTAGTGTGCAGCTCAGGGCTGTGTGAGGTTGAATGAGTTGAGGCAGCCTGCAGGAACTTGCCGAGCAGGTAGTCCATTTCCATGACATAGACCCCTGTTTGCACTCAATCTTTTGTTAGCTTCCTCAGGTGACTTCTCAGATTGAGGGGAAAGAGGTCTTTCTTTGAAATACTTGCTTTTCACTTCCACACACGCATAAATGACCCAGTTTTCTCTAGGATCCTTGGTGTGGGCTTGTCGAGGCTTTACATGTGTTCAAGTGGTCTTTAATCCTGATAAGGGGAAAGTGAGGGGAGTGCAGCTGTGTAGCTGTGTCGCCTGGGACAGGGTGGGTTTCCGGTATCACTTGAATGGTGTTCTGATTTCTCTGCTCTATAAAACACCCCATATAAACTATAAAATCAAATATTTACGTTTTTACATCCCCAGATGTACTTGGTGGGTAGAGCTTTGGTCAATTTCCAAATCCACGAGGCTTTGGGGATTCTGGTTTTGTTTCACCTGATGCAAACTGATACTTCATGCATTCTATGGAAAGCACATTTTCCTGTTTAAATTGTTCCTGGTGAGGGGCTGGAGGGGCTTGCTGCTGTGACTCTTTAAGGGAACAGTCTTAGATAACCGGGGCAGGGGGAAATTTGTATATAATACAATTCATTTTTTCTGTTGATAGAAAAGGAATTTTAAAGGCCTGCAGCCTCTAAACATGTCTACTTGCAGCTGGTTACTTTCGTGAGCCACCATGAAGACAGAGTTCACAGCATCCTGCCAAAGTTTAATCACAAACTGATAGCTGGAGCTTGGAAAGTGGGGGGGGCAGGGCGGAAATCTGATTTAATAAACTAAGAGATAAGCCAAACACCCACAAATGGTAATTTACAGCTGTACAGTGTTGTTTTTAAAATCGCCCTAGTGAATTATATGTCTTAGGAAAAGTAACTATGCATCTGAGAAATTATGTTCTTTGGTAATGCTTTAGACATTTTTTGTCCCTGTCGCCTCACGAGGCTTATAAATAACACAGTCTTTTCTGTTTTTATTTTCCTAGATTAGCTAGTTGCCACTAGCTCCCGTCTCCTGGCTACCATGGAACCACATTTTGCCCAGCTGGAATGTGCCATGATTCCACTTCACTGTCACCTTGAGGAGACATGGTAGGGGGTGAATTTCTGCTGCCTGTGGAGTTTTGGGAATCCTGCACTCAGGAATTACTCCTGGCGGTGCTCGGGCGACCATATGGGATGCCGGGGATAGAACCCGGGCTGGCACAGGCTGGCGTGCAAGGCAAACTCCCTACCCGCTGGGCTATCGCTCAAGCCCGGGATCCTGTCCTATTCCTAGACTTGCTGCACAGGCCACCATGTTGAATAGAACAGCTCTTCCTTGCTCACTCATTCTTATTCATTTTCATTAATTCTCACTCATTCTCTCTGGCACAGCTGGTTTGCTCCCAGTAGAGGGCTGTGCAAGGACAAAGTGAGGATAGTTACGTCTGAAGAGGTAGCCGCCAAGGCACCTTGCGGGGCCCTCTCTGCTGGGCATCCACTCAGAGGGCACCAGGTTCTGCTCTACACAGTGGAGACATCCATTTATAGAGGGGTTCTGGCTGCCACCTACCAGGCATACGTTTTCTCTGGGAGCACCTCTAGCCCACTTCCATGTAACTCATCAAACTCACTCTTGGTGGGATTTCCATTATACAAATTCCTTTGCACTCTCCATAGCTTGATTAAGTAGAGATGCCCAAGGAAACTGGCATGAGAAGAGAGAAAGAGAGAGAGAGAGAGAGAGAGAGAGAGAGAGAGAGAGAGAGAGAGAGAGAAGCAAAGTGCCTGCTATAGAGAAAGGCTGTAGTGGGGCTGGGATGGCAGGAGGAAAAGGGGAAAGGGAGATATTGGTAGTGGGAAATGTACACTTAGTGGAGGGATGGGTGTTGGAACTGTGAATGGCTGAAACTTGATCATGAACAGTGTGTAACTGCATCTCGCGTTATTCGATTAAAAAAAAGAATGTCAGGGACCGGAGCGATAGCCCAGTGGGTAGGGCGTTTGCCTTTCACCCGGCTGCCCCATTCTGGCCTGGGTTCGATCCCGGCATTCCATATGGTCCCCCAAGCACCGCCAGGAGTAATTCCTGAGCAAAAGAGCAAAGGAATAACCCCTGAGCATCACCGGGTGTGACCCCAAAAGCAAAAAAAAAGAATGTCATTCATACATTCTGCTGCCTGTGGATTTCAGGGATCCCACAGATGAATAAAATGTGCATAAAAAACCCAAGAATTCCAGCAACCATCCCCAGGATGACAATGGCAAGCACAAACAGTGGAGGATGATATTTTCTAACCTTGGCTGCAGCGCTGTCTCCATTCGGACTATTCTTGTGAATTTGTCACTCACATGTTAGAAAATGGAGTTTCTTTCTCTACTCCCATGAGTTCCCTTAGGGCTTGGATCAGTTGGATGTGGTAAGTGGCTCTGGTACATATGGGAGCTACCAGCCTCCACAGTGAGCCTTTTGGAAGTAGGCGGTCATGGTGAGAGTGTGACTTCCTGGTGAGTAGCGGTTGCAAGAAACCAGAGCCAGGTAGGGGAAGCTGGAGGGAGAGAGGCCAAATAAAATAGATGCCTGGGGAAGTGCCAAAGGATAAGGAAGGTGTGAACATACATCTAGAGGAGGCAGCCCCCAGGAACCTTTAGATAATTCCAATACCAGCTCCCTGACTTGCTGTGTCCACCCAAGTGCCGTGGAGCCACACCTATCCAATGAAGTCAGTGAACCCAGACTCATGAGAAGGAAGACAGTGTTATCTGAGTGCACTGAGTTGGACCAAGTGTGTGCATTCAACTTTTTGGAGCATTGATGCCTTCACTCTGCCACTTCCTCTGAAAATAAGACTCCACATTTTCTGATGGAATGCTCTTTTGTTTTCTGCAACTTGATTGCCAAGGATTTGACCGGGAGAAAAAATAGAGGATGTGATGGCAGTCTTCCTGTAATCAACACCCGATAAGTCGTGTCCATGTGTTTTTCTCAAGTAGTATGTTGGTCTCTATTTCCTTTCTTTCAGTTTTATCTCTTATACTTACCTCACTCTGACATAAGATACATGAGGGCATGTGCATGCCACTCACTCTTATGTATGTTTATTGACTGGCTAAGTCATGACTGTGACATTCTCTCTTCTTCTTCTTCTTCTTCTTCTTCTTCTTCTTCTTCTTCTTCTTCTTCTTCTTCTTCTTCTTCTTCTTCTTCTTCTTCTTCTTCTTCTTCTTCTTCTTCTTCTTCTTCTTCTTCTTCTTCTTCTTCTTCTTCTTCTTCTTCTTCTTCTTCTTCTTCGTCTTCGTCTTCGTCTTCGTCTTCGTCTTCTTCTTCTTCTTCTTCCTTCTTCCTTATTCTTCCTTATTCTTCTTCCTTCTTCTTCTTTCTTCTTCTTTTTTTTTTGCTTTTTTTGGGCCATACCTGGAGATGCTCAGGGGTTACTCCTGCCCCTTCACTTAGGAATTACTCCTGACAGTGCTCAGAGGACTATATGGATGGATGTCTGGGCTTGAACCTGGGTTGGCTGTGTGCAAGGCAAATGCCATCCCCACTGTACTATCACTTCGACCCCAATTGTGACATTTTCTGAGTGTCTAGAACTCATAACTATGAATTAAAGAGAAGAAAAGAATTTAGTTTGCCCCTGAGAGACTTGCTTTTTGCTGGGGAAACTCATACCTGAGAGCAGTGAATGACACTGGGACAGAGTACCTAGATTTAGGGCTATGATTGAGAGTAAGTTTTGCACTTATAGGTTCTTGGAAATGTAGACTTTCAGCAAAATAGATCATAGCAAAGTAGGTCCTCAAATGTCATTGCTTTATTCACCATGAGTCTCATAATGGAAACTCTGTTGAATGAAGTATTTTTTGATTATCTGCTATATATTTTCCTTCTCAGGGCTCTCATAAAAGTAAAAGGATAGATTATTCACAGATGACATGATACTATACCTAGAGAACCCTAGGCTCTCTACCACAAAACTCCTAGAAACAATAGACACATATAGTAGAGTGGCAGGATACAAAATCAACACCCAAAAGTCGGTGACTTTCCTATATACAAATAACGAAGAGAAGAAAGGATATTAAGGAAAGCGATTCCATTCACAATTGTGCCACAGAAAATCAAATATCTAGGAACCAACTTAACCAAGTGTGCAAAGGACCTGTACAAAGAAAACTACAAGACACTGCTCCAAGAGATAAAAGAGGACACAAGGAAATGGAAACACATTCCCTGCTCATGGATGGGGAAAATCAACATTGTCAAAATGGTAATACTCCCTAGAGCTCTGTACAGATTCAATGCAGTCCCTATAAGGATACCCGTGACATTCTTCAAAGAAATTGACCAAACACTCCCGAAATTTGTATGGAACAATAAAACCCCAAGGATAGCTAAAGCAATCCTCGGGAAAAAGAAGATGGGAGGCATCACCTTTCCCAACTTCAAACTGTACTACAAGGCAGTAGTAATTAAAACAGCGTGGTATTGGAATAAAAACAAACCTGTGGACCTATGGAATAGAATTGAGCATCCTGACACTCAAGCTCAAACACATGATCATTTAATCTCTGATAAAGGTGTGAAGAGTTCAAAATGGAGTAAGGAAAGCCTCTTCAACAAGTGGTGCTGGGAAAACTGGGCAGCGACATATAAAAAAAATGAATTTGAACCTCTGTCTCATGGAGACAAAAATCAGATCAAAATGGATTAAAGATCTTGGGCCGGGAGCAATAGCCTAGCGGGTAGGGTGTTTGCCTTGCACGCCGGCCCATGCTGGCCCAAGTTCAATCCCCGGCATCCCATATGGTCCCCGAGCTTTGCCAGGAGTGACTCCTGAGTGCAGAGCCAGAAGTAACCCCTGATCATTGCTGGGTGTGGCCCAAAAAGCAAAAAAAAATGGATTAAAGATCTCAATATCAGACTTGAATCCATAAAGTACATTAAAGAAAATATAGGAAAAACTCTCCACGACATTGAAGCTAAAGGCATCTTCAAAGGTGAAACATCACTAACAAAGCAACTAGAAGAAAAGATAAACATATGGGATTACATGAAACTAAAAAGCTTCTGCACCTCAAAAGAAACAGTGACTAAGATACAAAGGCAGTCCACAGAATGGGAAAGAATATTCACCCAATACCCAGCTGATAAGGGGTTAATATCCAGGATATATCAGGTACTGGTAGAACTTTACAAGAAGAAAACAAACAACTCCATCAAAAAATGGGGGAGAAGAAATGAACAGAAACTTCAGCAACGAAGAAATTCGAGCGGCCAAAAAAACATATGAAAAAATGCTCATCATCACTAATCATCAGAGAGATGCAAATCAAAACAACAATGAGATATCATTTTACACCACAGAGACTGGCACATATTCAAAAGAGCAAGAACAACAAGTGCTGGCGTGGATATGGGGAAAAGGGGACACTCATCCATTGTTGGTGGGAATGCCGGCTGGTACAGCCTTTCTGGAAAACAATATGGACTTTCCTCCAAAGACTAGAAATTGAACTTCCATTTGACCCAGCCATACCACTCCTGGGAATCTACTCTGGGAAACCAAAAATACGCAGCGGAAACACCATCCCTACTTTTATGTTCATAGCAGCATTATTCACAATAGTCAGAATCTGGAAACAACTGGAGTGCCCGAGAATCGATGACTGGATAAAGAAGCTTTGGTATATCTACACAATGGAATACTGTGCAGCTGTTAGGAAAAATGAAGTTATAAAATTTGCCTATAAATGGATGGACATGGAGAAGATCATGTTGAGTGAAATTAGCCAGAAGGAAAGATACAGATATAGAATGACTGCATTTATTTGCATGACATAAATATATATGTATATATTTTGATGGGTCTGGATCTCTTCTGGGGTTGCAAAATAGCTGAGTCTTGCGTGGGTGGGTCTCTCTCTTTCAGGGCAACTGGCATGGAGGCGGAGGAAAGGGCAGGGCCCAAAACTCTACTCTGAGTCTGGCCAGCATGGTCTCCCCCCGCTCATGAGAGAAAACCCTTGGAGCAATGTTGGATTCGGAGAGATCCAGACCCATCCACTTCAGACCCACAGCTGCGCTGCTCAGCTGGCCCCATGTGGAAGCAACCCATGGAGCTGAACTCCCAGTAAGGGGCTCCGGCCATCCCCTGGCGAGTCCAACATTGCTCCAAGGGTTTGCTCTCATGAGCGGGGAGAGACTATGTTGGCCGGACTCAGAGTGGAGTTTTGGGCCCTGCCCTTTCCTCCGCCTCCATGCCAGTTGCCCTGGAAGAGAGAGCCCCACCCATGCCAGACCCAAATGTCCCTTGCACGGCCATGCGATATTTTTATAGGATACTGAATTTTCATAAGGTTCTTCCCAATTTCTTTCACATTTATACATAGTAAACAGTTTTAGACATGTTTTAACTGATACCAGTAAGCCTGGTAAGAAGCCAGAGCAAACCACACATCATGCAGTTAGTCATTCTCAACATCCAGACTCCATAGTTCCTCAGAGCTCCATCCCAGAGAAAACCTGATCTTCCCCCTTTAAGTTTCATCAGTAAATGCTCGGGTTGAGAGCTTTCTACTGAGACTATACCACCTACACGGTAATGCCTGGCAAGCTACCGTGTTTTTTTATACTTTTTATGCCAAAGACTAGTAAATATTATGGATCTCAGTTCCATAACCTGAAGAATGATTTCGGGCTCCTCCTGTCCCTGTAGCAAGCACTTGTTTGTTACAGGACTAATGGAGATGTTACTAGTGCCCACTCAAGCAAATCGATGAACAATGGGAAGACAGTGATATTTTGATACCAATATCCAAGGTCAAGTGAAATATGTATCAGGAGGTTTTGTCAAAGGTGGAAATTATCACAAATGTGTGGGAGTCAGAGGCTAGGTAAGACAGAAAAATGGAACAGTGTGCCTACAATTGCTGAAAGTACTAATACCAACCTAGAACTGAGCATTAAATACAGGCAAAAAAGATACACATGACAACCCTTTAATGTATGTTCTGTAATCCATAGTCTGGAATGGAAGGACAAGAGAAAGAGATAGAGAGAAAGGGAAAGAAATAAAGAACCTGCCATGGAGGTGAGCTGGGGAGGGGGAGGGAAACCAGGGACGTTGGTGGTGGGAGATGGGCACTGGTGGAGGGATGGGTGCTGGAACACTGTATGACCAATACCCAAATATGAACATCTTTGTAATGTATATCTCATGGTGGTATAATAAAATACTTATTAAAAAAGTAAAAAGGATAGGACCTAATAGGTCTAAGTTCCCACTGTGACTTGTGCCTGGGGTACTCTCTGTGAGGGATGAGTTCTAGTTGACTTTTGTGAGCAGGATGTGCTATAGACAATGGAATAACTGGGCAAATCAGCTCATTAATTGTGACTGCCACCTTGACTATTGATTCCACCCTCCTTCCCTTTGCATCTAGACTCTACTGGATTCCAACTCCAGCAGTATTTATGATCTGACTTATTTAATTTTCACTGCCTGGCATGGTTCATTAATTGCTTCTTAGGTACCTGTGTGTTCAAGGTTCTTCTTCTCTTTCCTTCCTTGCCTGGGTGACATTGGGCACACAAATGTCAATAATCACTTCATAGTCACTTGAAAAGTATGGAACTGGATTGGATGCATCACAAAAAATTAGAAGTAAAAGGGTTTAGATACTGAGGAAAGTCTTAGAGATAGTCATGGGAAGAACTCATAGCATGCATAAAGCACAAGCTTGAGGGCTTTCTAGTCATTAATGTATAGAAATTTCACAATTCAAAAAGGTAGGCATCATTCTTATTTAGAACTGGGGACATGGATTCTCGAGATACATTTTCATGACCCAGACCATATTGTTAGATAAATAGCAGACCTGGGTTTTGAATCCATGGAAGTTCAAATCTAAGATTTGTGTTTTTACCTTAACCCTCAGTTGCCTTAGCTTTGGCTCTGATGTGCAAATCAAGGGATTGTCTGTCAAATACAGTGATGTTTTCATGTGTCTGGTTTCCCAATTTCCCCATTTTTTCCATTTTGAAAGCTTATATGCTTGAGCTTAAGCTTAGCAATCTCTTATTTCTAGCCTTTAACTTAGTTTGGGTATCATATCCAAAAATTTGGATTCAATGTGTATATTTTTTGTGGAAGCAAAAAGTGCAAAGTGTCCAGCATCTGTTACTTATAATTGCTTGCATTAAATTACAATTTTGGATTTCAATTTGAAAAAGTGCATTTCAGGACCAAGACTTTGATGTGGAAATGAACTAGGATAGTACGTAACTGATATCCTCCTTATTTTTCTTCAAAAATCAAAGGAATGTATCCTAGTACTTTCTGAAGGTTCTGATACTTTGGAGGACATAATAGAATGTCATAATTATGCTGGTCTTGAAGTCCAGAATTTACACATGCTTTCTTATATCTAGATGTGTTGGTCTCAAATATTTTTTTTCATCAAGCACTGCCTTGTTAATCTTCTCAGGTTTTAGTAGTTTTGTATTTCTCAGCCCTTTCTAAGCTTACTCCTGGCTGGGCAACCAAAGTAGACGCCAGCTTCAGGTTCCCCCTGTTTCTCAACAAACATGTTGTATTTCTTACAAGGCAGCACATTTGTCCTTAAAAGAATCAAGTTAGGATAACTTGATGGACAAAAAAAAATGTACAAATCATTAAGAAAATGGCTAACAGATAAAGATATGAGTAAAAAGTATGAAAAAGAATAAGGCTGCTTGGGCTTCCTTAACAAAAATGCAATAGACTGTGTGGCCCTGATCATTTCAGGGTGTTGCCACCCCTCTCCGATCCCCTACTCCCCACAAAAGATGTTAGGCCACTTGTCTAGTCACAGAGCCAGGAAATGATTGCCCCAGAATTTAATATCTGGTACCCAGACCTGGAAGCTGACTCAAAGGAATGAAGGACATCTTTTGTATGAAGGGATCATGCTTGATCCCTGCCATTGCATAGTCCCTTGCTGACCTTTCTGAGAAACCCCTAATAACCATGCTGGGAGTAAACCCTGAGCACTGGGTGTGACCTCAAAACAAAACAATAACAACAAAAATCTGGTGCTTGAGTCTGTGCTTTCAACAACTCTCTGAGACACTTGGATTTATAAACTAGAATCTTATAAAATAGAATCTTATGAACTTATAAACTTGAATCATGGATCAAATTTTAATCACTGCATTGATGAAAATGGAAAAGATTCATTGTTCTCAGAAGGATTGGAAGACTGGAGCTTTTATATACCTTTGGAGGAAGTGGTAACTTTTGAAGGTCACTTTGACTATCAAAATTTAATGTGTTTATTTATACTCTAAGCCACCACTTCTACTCAGAAATTCACTTTATAAATATACTAATAAAATTATACTGATATATATATATATATATATATATATATATATAATGTACAGGTATATTCACTGAAACTTTGCTTGAATTAGTCATAAACCAGAGACAATATTTTTTGTCAATCAATAGGGAAGAATTTAAGGAAATTGTATAAGTTTATTGATTTGAAATATATATCTGTGAGCATTGATATGGATATATCAGAAACATGTACTGATGTATTTTATTACTTTGTGAGGAATGCCACAACAAGATGCTGCAGACTGGTTTGGTTAAACAGTAGACATATTTTTTCATAATTAAACGAGTTCCCTTCTACCTCCAAGGCTGACGGGAATGGATGAAAACTCAGGAATCCATCACAGTTTTAAAGGACTTTACTTTCACAGGTTCTGATATACAATGCAAGAACAGGAAAAACTCTGGACTTTGGGTTCCCAACTGGGCCCCAGCCACGTGTAAGCCAAGATGGCTGCCACCACGTGTTAAAGCCCAACAGGGAAGAGAATGGAGAGGAGAGACAGAAAGCCACAGGAAGCCAAAATGGCAAACAAGGCCCTTCTCCTTTCTCTCAACTTATTTTATAGATTGAAACCTGCCAAAACCTTCTAGCCCAGTCCATCATGGGCTATGCTATCTATAGATGAAGCCAGTTAAATGACCCTTTTGAAATGCTGATCTTTAGGTGGGTCTTTGTCCCAAACTTCACAAAAGTCACAGCTGATTCCCAGAGGCAAAATCTCCCTAGCAGAGCGAGGGAGAGGTTGCATCTCTGAACCAGAAAGCAGTTCAGAATGTAATTTGTAGGAAATAGCATTAATGCCTTTACCATGAATATATAGCAGCTGATCACATACTCTGGGTCCCAGCAAGGTCCAAAATTCATCAAAATAATTCACTTTGGCATTACCTTTAGAATCAGAGACATGTCAGTTTGCCTGGATGCGCACTGGCATGTCTCTTTGAACTAGGAGAATTGATTACATTATGGTTGATCCAACGCGGCCAAGTACTCTTGGAATATCTACTTGTATGTCCCATGCAGGGGCCCATGGGAACAGAGAGTATTGAACTGGGGCAAGCAAGATTCATGATAAAAATATTATGCCATATAAAATTATAAAATCAATCCAATTCTTCCCAAGCTCCCATTATGTCTGCTCCAGAGATTCCCTAAAGGCAGGGAGTAGCTCTTCACATAAGCTAAGTGTAGCTGGAGCTTAAGCTTCAGTAGGGCGTGTCACCCAACAGAGGCAGATGCCAAGAAGTGGATCAAAAGGTTGTATGGAAGCTCAATTACTAGTTTTTTTTTCTGGAAGCATCCATATTATATTCCAAAGAGATTGAACCACTTTGCATTCCCACCAACAGTGGACTAGAGTCCCTTTCCCCCAAACTTGTATCACTTGTCTTCCCGTTGTTCATTGATTTACTCGAGCAGGCGCCAGTAACATCTATGCCAAAATTGGTTGTTTTTTTCTCATAACATTAAGTATTTCTATCTTCCATGACTCCATGTTAACATGATATTTTTCAGTTCCATGTAGGTTATAGAAAAACTGGAGAATTTCATGTATTCTTATAACTATAGTATTCCATTATGTATCTATTACACAGCTTCTTTATCAATTCACTTGTTGGTTGTTTTTATATTTAATGACTCTTTGTTTTTTGTTTTGCCACTCCTGGTGGTACTCAGGACTTACTTCTGGGTCTCTATTGATGGATTACTCCTGGTGAAATTCAGGGGGATTTTTGGGAATTCTGGGGGGTTAATCCCATATTGGACACATTTGAGGCAAGTGCGTTACCTGCCTTACCTATTCTGATTTCTAGTCTTCTCTTTCTGTGAGGAACATATGTTTGGAGTGTGTTGGGATCCATTCAAAAGACGCATTTTCATAAATATATATATACATATTATGACACCAAAATCCAGTGTCATGTGAAACATGGATCAGGAGGTCTTACCAAAAGTGGAAATTACTGCAAATGTGTGGGAGTCAGAGGTTAGGTAAGACAGAGAAGGGAACATGTGTGAATAAGTGTTGAAAGGGTTAGTACCAACCTAGAACTGAGCATTAAATGCAGGCAAAAAAAATGCACATGATGGCCTCAAAGTGTATGTAGTGCAACCCATAATGTGTTGAAGGAAAAGAGAGAGAGGGAGAGAGAAAAGAGATAAAGAACCTGCCATTTAGGCAGGCTATGGGAGGGGGGAGGGAATTGGGGGACATTGGTGGTGGGAAATGGGCACTGATGGAGGCGGGGTGCTGGAACACTATGTGACCAAAACCTCTAAACATGAGCAATGTTGTAATTGTATATCTCTCATGGTGGTATAATAAAATATTTAATAAAAAAATTAAAAAGACATCATTTTAACTCATATAACCTCTTTTTTTTTTTTTTTTTTGCTTCTTTGGGTCACATCTGGCAATGCTCAGGGGTTTCTCCTGGCTTTGCACTCAGGAATTACTCCTGGCGGTGCATGGGGACCATATGGAATGCCGGGGATCAAACCCGGCGGCATGGGCCAGCTGCATGCAAGGCAAACGCCCTACCCACTGGACTATCACTCTGGCACCTCATATAACCTCTTTAAAGGCTCCATCCCCTCTACTGTTTCTAAATTCTGTGACATTGTAAAGTATTGAGACTTGTCTGAGACTTCAGCATATGGCTTTTGGGAAACACAATTTATTTTATGAAACAAGTTAGAAGGAAAGATGGAGAATTTTATGATAATGTACTCATTTATGTACAGTTTTGAAAGAGACAGAAAAGATGGGATATGCATTGAAAATGTAGGGTAAACTTCTATTTTTTGTTACTTTTTTGTGTCAAAAATTGTGATCGTGGGTAGACATTTTATTTATTTATTATGCCTTCTTGGGTCACACCTGCCAATTTCTCAGGGGTCACTCCTGTCTCTTTACTCAGGAATTACTCCTGGTGATTCTTGGGGGATTATATGGGATGCCGGGGTTCGAACCCAGTTTGGCTGCTTGCAAGGCAAACACCCTACCCACTGTGCTATCGTTCCAACCCAACGTTTTTATTTTATTTTATTTTGTACTGTTAGCAAGTCATAACTTGATAGCAGGATTGTGTATCATTTTATTTTTTGTCTTTCCTGTAATTTTTCTATTGAAAAATATAAATAAACATAAAAAATAAAACTTGTATTCTGAAAATTGAGAACAAGAAAATTGAGGGGAATAGGCAGAATGTATACGAAGACATTTACTGGTTTGTGGTTACCTTTCATGCTTTTAGTATGTGATAGTATATTGTTGATTATTGAATAGTTTTATAACCTAGGGTCCCAAGTCCATCTAACTGATATTGCTCTGATTTGTAAATGTTTCTTGAAGGTTAACTTATGTTTGGAAAGTGTTGTGACTTCCTGGAAGTAGTTCAAAGAGGAAAAAAAGACATTAATTTCTGACTAATTCCACTTCTCTTGATCTGCTCTAGGTTTAAGTATAACACATTATTAATTGTCACCAATCTCCTTCTACTGGCAGGCTTCTGGGTGACCTGTTCAGATGATCTGTGTGTTCATTATATGACAAGACACTTGAACATTTGATTGAGAGAGATGGCTACTAAGCAGAAAAGTTCCTTACCTTTCTCTACACTAGTAAACTCTCTTCACTTTTCCATCACTCACTGCTGGATATGCTGCTCCTTCTCTCTAATAGCAAAGAGCCACGGAATTGAAAGAGTTTACGGATTTTGACCCAAGGGGAAAAGAGGAAAGAAAATTACATGTATTGAGAGCCCCTATGTACTGTATGTTTTACAGGTATTCTCACACTGTCACTTCACTCTATGAAGACTTTATTATTTCTTATTTACAAAACCAGATATTCTTCTTGGCCCTTGTGTTAGCATTTTTAGGGAGCTTGATCACAGGAGCAGGTTGGCAGGCACCAGATCTGTGTTTCCTTGGGAAAGTGGACAACGGATGAACCTTTATTCCCTAAGGGAGACCTGGGTTATATCCTCTTGCGGAGCTGCAGGAAAGGTTTCTTTCTTTCTTTTTTTTTTTCTTTTTTTGGGTCACACTCGGCGACGCTCAGGGGGTTACTCCTGGCTCTGCACTCAGGAATTACTCCTGGAGGTGCTTGGGGACCATATGGGATGCCGGGATCGAACCCGGGTTCGGCACAGGCCGGCCGCGGACAAGGCAAATGCCCTACCCGCTGGGCTATCGCTCCGGCCCCAGGTTTCTTTCTTTATCAGAGGAGGAAAGAAAGCCAAGAGCAGCAATTAAGTGCACTTTTCTTTTATATTTTGCAATCCCAATTTCTCCTTGTTCCTTTTAGTAGATTTCAATTACAGGGAAACAAATTCTCCAAAGCAGGAAGACAGTTTGCCACAGGGTTCTCTAGGGGCTGTGTGGCCTTATTTTTCTTTGTTGATGGACTGCCCGAGTGTGTTTTTTTGAATCACGTGGTGTTGTGTTTCCATGATTTTCATTGAGAAATAATACTTTACAAATTTTCCTTGATTTTATTATATGTATTCTCACTCATAAAGTTAAAAATTGACAGACATGGCGAAGAAGAAAAGAAATTCTATGTTAATTCTTACTCCAGAAACAAAAGTTTTGGCTCCAGACTTCTATATTTTTTTACTTTGATATCAATGAATACACCCCATGTGGCCCCACACTGAAGCCTGAAGCAAAAGAAACAAAATGAATCATATATATTATTATTATTTAGATTTTTGATATTTTGTTAATTGTGGATTTGAAGGTTCATTATTTCTATTTTTTGATTAGATTTTTTTTGATTTGATTTCTATTTTTTTTATTCTATTTTTTTATTTCTTTTATTTATATATTTTTTATTTTTTTTTTGTTTTTTTTTCTTTTTCTTTTTTTTAATTTAATTTTATTATTTTTCTCCCCCCCAAATATTAGTACACCATTTTAGACATACAATTGAAAGATGCTCATGTAGAGTTTTGGTTCTACAGTGTTCCAACACCCATCCCTCCATCCAAACCCATCACCCATCACCAATGTCCCCACCTCCCTCCCCCTCCCACACCTCAACTACATGGCGGGTTCTGTATGTCATTTCTCTCCTCTTTATCTCTCCCTCCCGCCAGACTTTCCTGCTCTTTGTGAAATGCAATGCATTAAAAGACATTACTGTTTCCACTATTTTAATGGACTGCGTGGCGCGCTTGTGGCCGCGCGACCTGGGTTCGGACTGGTTTTGCTCTGTTAATCTGGTCGTGAGAGACTTCGCAGACATGGGGCAGAGCTGCTACTGGCTCTCCCTGTGACCAGCCGCTCACGAGGCGCCGGGAGGGATGGTGGGTTCTAGTCCTGGCCCACCACCCCAGCAGAGCCTCGCAACAAGCCAGATGACCCCCACTCCATGAGGGCCTCCGTTTTCCACATTTGGACTTCTCTCTCATCAAAACTCCACCCAGCAGACCAGCCTATCACAGCCCGGCTCGCGTGGCCGCAAGTGGCCATGCGGTTCATCAATAAATGCTGGACTTAGAGATGACTACAAGAGTATGCTACCTGCACGGCAGAGCCTGGCAAGCTACCCATGTTGTATTTGATATGCCAGATACCAGGAACAATTATAGACCTTATTCCAGAATGGGTTGAGGCTCTTTATGTTCCTGGAGCAAGCAGATGCCCTTGGGCTCTACTAGCATGAGACAGGACATATGGAGATGTTACTGGGGCCCGCTCGAGCAAATGGATGATGAACGGGAAGACAATCTGGTCGTGAGGCAGTTTCCCAGCATCCGGACAGCGAAAATGGTGGCTAGTGTGATGGGCGAGTCTCATCCGGCTGCTTCCGGGACCCCCAGAGGTGGCGGGCCCACTCATAAAACCCATCTGCCCTCCTGGGGGTCTCATAGTCAGCTGGGCCTGGGGTGAGCCGAGTTCCATCCTCCCCAGCCGCTTGTGAGGCTCTTCATGCTATGGCTGGCGGCCCCAGGGCAGCTCCTGGGCGGGGCCACCAGGCTCGACAAAATGGAAGGGGGAATGACCGACCCCTGACTCCATCTGACGAATTCCCAGCGATTCCCGCTTCTGGGAGCCGCCTACCTGGGCTCGAACTGGTTTTGCTCTGTTAATCTGGTCGTGAGGCAGTTTCCCAGCATCTGAACAGCGAAAATGGTGGCTAGTGTGATGGGCGAGTCTCATCTGGCTGCTTCCGGGAGCCCCCAGAGGTGATGGGCCACTCCCAAAACCCATCTGCCCTCCTGCCGGTCCCATAGTCAGCTGGGCCCGGGCGAGCCGAGTTCCAGCCTCCCCAGCCGCTTGTGAGGCTCTTCATGCTATCATGAAGGTTCATTATTTCTATTTTTATTTGACTTTTATAAATACTTGACATGTTCTTGATTTCTGGATATTTTGACTCCCTTAAATTTTGTTTGGAGATGAAGTTCAGTGTTTTGTCACATTCATGTGACCTGGTCTTGGAATTATTAATAATATGTTGACTTATTATGACTTAAAAAAGATTTTAGAGCTTGTTTTGAAAAAAAGTGAAGGGTTATAGTCTGAGTGGAATTTACACATAGAGAATAATACTCCATGATCCTATGGAATCACTGTTGTAAAGGGTCATAGTCTAAGAGGAGTTTACACATAGGGAATAATACTCTGTGATCCTATGGAATCACTGTTGTAAAGGGTCATAGTCTAAGTGGAGTTTACACATAGAATATAATGCTATGTGATCCTATGGAATCACTGTTGTGGTTTTGTGGTTATTCTACTCTCTCCAGCAGCTCCATCAGGTATGTTCTGTTTGTGTTTATGCATTTGGAAGATGGGAACACTGAGGCCAGGCTTATAGCTAGTTTGGGGTAGAGCTGGGCTCATACAGCCGAGCACTTTGGGTATGCAACCGGTTTGAGCCAGACTCTTTCCTTTTATTTTGACATATAATGTCCTATTTCCTTTATTTTGCTTCCTCTAACAAGTTGTCTTCACATTGTAATATGGAAGACTTGCACCATCATTGGGTTTCAGGGATAAATGGAAACCATAAGGGGGAAAAAGAACAGAAATAAAAGCAGCATCTCTCAAATCTCTGGACAGCTCCTCTCCTCCAATTGATGTTTCTACCCTGCTGCCCCATCTTTTGCCTCTAAAGACCATTTCTCAGTGGAATTTGACCATGGTGACTATGGTCTCTTCTGTTTGAGCCAGTGCTCTTATTTTGAAGATAACTGACTCGAGCCAGCAATCTGGCTGCTGTGTATGCAGAGCGAGCCACCTCTTCACGAGCTCAGGGGAAACATTTGGAGCACAGATTGCAAAGCACCTGAATTTGAAATGTTTATTTCTTGGCTGGCTTTTATTTTCTTCCAACGATCAAAGGAACTCTGGCTGAAGTTGACGCATTAATCACTTGTCTAATTTCATTTCTTAAAACCTAGTTATTTTTAAATGATAAGTAACATGATTTCCTGCCCTTTTTGATTTAGAAACCTGTTGAAAATGCAGAGTGGCGTCTGCCTCTTTGTTCACATAGGCTGGAGATGTCTTTTCTTCTCTCTTTGCTGGTGGTAATTAAATGCTTATGGTGCTTTCATCTAAAATGCAGTTCATTATGGATGTAGTTCATGTTCTCTAGCCCAGTCTATGTAGGTATGGGTTATTTCTCGTAAAATGCAAGGTGGTTATTGCCCCCATGTAATTTGCTCAGAAGACTAACCTTATCTATTTTTATTATTTGACTATCAGCTCTATTTCCCTCTGTGGGCTGTTAGCAAATTCTGCTAAGGTCTCCAATGAAATCACTAGATGACTTAGTTTCATGACCAGAGCCAGCAGTTCCACTGTAATATGGAATACTGATCACAAGGTGTATGTATATATGTATATATGTATGTATGTGTGTGTATGTATGTGTATAAGTCTTTTATCCCTTCTTTTTTTTTTTTGGCTATTTGGGTCACATCTGGCAATGCTGAGGATTGAACCCAGATTGGTTGTGTGCAAGGCAAACACCCAACCCCCTATACTATCGCTCTGACCCTTTTATCCCTTCTTAAGGTATAAGTAGATTATATGTCAGGTAGATTCAGCTCCTCAAGTGCCAGGAATTAAGACTAGAGTCCCACTTGTCTGTGTGTATCAACATGTGAAGGAAATAGGACCCAAATGATGGGTAGACGAGGGTGGTGTTATACATCCCTGTCAAATTGGGACATTGAAGTATGAAACCCCCACAGTCTTAAAATGTAATTGTATTTGGAAATATACATACATAAAAGAGTAATAAGACTACCACTAGTCTTATGAGAAGAGATCGGGGTCAAGGAGAAAGCTCAAAGTGGTAGAATATGTATCTTGAATGCAAAGATCCTCCTCTCCCACATTTGATTCTTTATTGCAGAGCCTCTTCGGCACAGCTGAGCAGAGGCGAAGGTGGTTCTTTTCACCAGCACAGCAAGGCACAAGCACCAAACTAAACCACTAGGTGTAATGTCACTCAAATTGGCTCCTAGGTGTCCAAGCACAAACATGGAGATTGGCTACAAAAAAGAGAGCAGGCACAGATATTTAAGGAGGATAGATTATGTGAAGCCACGGAGAATGCAAATTTAAAAGCCAATGGATGGAGTTTCAGAACCCTTCAGTGACCTTGATCTAGGATTTGTAGCTTTCAGAATTAAGAGAAAATAAATTACTGTTGTTACATGCAATCTTGTGCCAGGTTGTGATGGCAGTTCTAGGATTTTAATTCAGGTGGAAAAAGTAAATGAAACAGGGGCACACTATTGAAACAAACGCCGTAAGTTTTTTTGTAACTTGGTCAAGTTAAAGATCTTATTCATTTTATGTTCCCTAATAATTTACACACCTGTAAATAGATTTCTGGTTCTTGAATTTCTGTGCTTTCCCCATGCTATAATAAAGCAGCATTTGTAGCTTAAAGGGATTCAGTGTACTACGTAGTTGGAAAATGCCATGAAGCACTCTAAAGAATGGTCAGTGGAGGATGAAGGAGCAGAGCTTTTCCTGAGTCTGCTGCTGGAGAAGGGGCATCTTCCTTCATGAGGAAGGGGAAGAGGACCATTGCTTTCGTGTGCTGAGAAGCTGCATAGAGCCCCATATACACACTCCTTTCATTTTCAGCACCAGGTTGCATGATGTGTTTCATTATCTCTACTGTATGCATGAGGAAACCAAGGACACGATAATGAAAAAACACGGGTGGCTTAAATAGATCTGTATGCCTACACCTAACTCCAGTTTGTTTTTTTTTTTACTACACCATGATATCTCTAACATTTAGGTTTTGGTAATTTTACTGCTTTGATGTATATGATGCTTAATTATATGTGCCAACTTGGTGACATTATAGTAGCCTAGTAGTTTAGCCAAACATCAGTTTAGAACCTGCTGGGAAGGACTTAGATGTGATGCACATTTACTGTTTGTGGACTTGTAGGTAAGCAGATAACTCTCATTATATTGGATGCGCCTCAATAAATTAGTTCAACATCTTGGAGCAAAGGCTGAAGTCCCCCCCAAAAAAATTCTGACTCAAGATTGCAGCATGGAAACATGCCTGAGTCCCAAGACTTCAGAACCCTATTGTGGGTTTCAGACTCATGGACAGACTAAGTCTTACTTTCATTTTACCAGCCCATGCCACAGACTCCACACCTGCCAATCCCTGTAGCCACACAAGCCTGTTCCTACCATCTCTTTCTCTTTTTTTTTGGGTTTTGGGTCTCTGGAGAACCCTGATGTTGATAGAGTACTACAAAATTTGAGTTTTCAGTGTGGAAGGTTGAAAAGCTCACTGTAAGTTTCCAATAGATCTCTTTCGACTACAAACCAACCCCCCAAGCATCAGGGGTTGATAGAATAGAAAGGTTATTCCTCACATAGCCTAGTTCACGGAGAGCTTGCTGGTTGGCACATTGTGATTAGAGTGCTGGGCATCCACTCACCATTTCTTACCATCTTCCACAGGCCCTGAGCCCATGAAAACTCTGTCTCTGGCTAGGAGAGGAAGAAAATGAGTGTGGAAGTTGTGGGGAAGAGTGGTAGAGATCAGGTATAGAGTTGGTGCACTCTTTCTTTCATATTCCACTGCCCAGAATCTGTCACATGGATAGCTCTAACTGAATGACTACTGGACATTAGATATCCAAGAAGCTCTGCCAAAGGGAAGAACCATGAGTATAAGAGAGCAGTGACTTTCTCTCTCACCTTATCAGTCAAAAAGATGGCAGAAATTAAACTATATGAAAATATCAACATAGCCATAATACAGTGGGTAGGTCATTTCCCTTGCACACAACTGACCTGGGTTCAATTCTTGGCATCCCGTATGGTTCCCCGAGCACCACCAGGAGTAATTCCTGACTGTAGAGCCAGGAGTAACCCCCTGAACATTGTCGTGTGACCCAAAAAAGCAAAACTCAATAAATAAATAAATAAAAATGAACATAATAAAAGTGATACACATCATTGTATCATAGTATTATAGATCGTGCATTATATTACTATAGCACATATTATTAATTATAAGGCAGTATGAAAACGGCAAATAAATAGAAGGTTCAAATGGGAATGCAGCATGTTTCTATATGATTATTATATTCATTCATTCATTCATTGTTTAGGCTACACCTGGCGGTAATTAGGGCATATTCCTGGCTCTATGCTCAGGGATCATTTCTGGTGGGGCTCAGGGGACCATATGGGATGCCATGGTTCAAACCCCAGGTCACCATGCAAGGCAAATGCCTTAACCACCAGACTATCTTTTCGCCTTCCCTTACTGTTTTTAAAAGTTAAGCCTTTTGTATTTACAATTTAATTTAGAGATACATAAATCTGAATGAAATAATCAGGCTCTTTCCCCAGAAATAAAAAATTTCCCCCCAAAGGAATATAGTTTGGAAAAATAATGGGACACAGAATTAGAGACAATTTTGGGCAAAGAGTGTACTAGGATTAGAAATAGATTCCCCAGCCATTGGATGGGCCATAAAATAAAATGTTGCAACTGAAAAATCATCTAACACCAACTGGAAGTGTCCAGCACTGGTGATCTTCTAAAAAATGATTAATCCCAGGTTTTGTTTCTGGCATGTATATCTGTATCAGGAGGCTACAAAAACATCCTTATTCTTTCATCCTATACTATTCACCTTAGAACTTTATTTGAATGGAAGAATTCAGCTAAAAAATACCCCACATGGAAGGATATGTTCATTGTCTTATTAGTCTTAATAAAAAAAAGTTTCTAAGTTCACAAGTAGTAATTATCTTTAATGAGATTGTGCTGCTTTATATGCCTCATCATCCAGTGATAGAGTAAGATCTAAAAAACCCAATTTTGCTTTAAATGGACAAAGAAGGGCTGGGGCAGAGCCTGGCTGTAATGGAATATTTGCTCACCACTGTGGAATCATATCATCTTTGCAGATCTAAACATAAGTTTCATTTTCTCTCCCTAGTCTGGAAGGCGCAGTATGATCATTATTAAGACAATTTTCCTAACTCTGAAAAGCCTCAAGCTTGCATGCCTTCAGAGATCCTCTAGAGGGGACAGAAAAAAATAATAAACTGGCAAACAGAGTGCCCTAGGTACTAGTGCCTGAAAATCAAAATCCAGTGAGGAGTGTTTGTGGAGTGTGTGTGTGTGTGTGTGTGTGTGTGTGTGTGTGTGTGTGTGTGTTTGCCCTGAGATGTGTGAGTTAAATACTTGGACACTTTTGCTGTGAGCAGGAAGAAGCTTCAAGTTCCCTTCTCTCCTGGTCAACTCTTTTGAGCAGAATCAAGTGAGGAAGAATTTGAAATGGTTGCCGTCGGATGCCTGCGTCGAAAATCCACTGGGTGGTGCTAGTGAGCAACAAAGTTGCCCGTGGCAGGAGTGGCACCTGATGGCCTTCCCTTGCTGATGGCTGGTCTTCCAGGAGGTGTCCATTCTCCTTTCGGTCTTTTCCTGGGTGACCACAGAAGACAAACCCCACATAATCCCTAAGGTTCTTGGAGGGGCAACCTAGCCTGGGTTAATACATTGTTTTTTAAAAAGGACTTTGTGCAGAAGGCGCAAGTAGGAACAGATTTACTGGGAGAAATGGCAGAAGAGACAAAAAACATAACAGCAAACACAATAATTATAGGATTGCCAAAGACACAATAACAAGTCTTTCCAAATGCCTCCCACTGTCCTGGCCGGACTCCCTGATTCCTGGGCCCCAGGGCTGTGGTCCCTGCGCTAAATGCTAGGCCTGCTCCCTGGTGGTTCCCAAGGGCCCGGCCTGAGTCCTGCCTACTCACCCCCGCCCCCGCTGTGGCGGTGGTGAGAGCTTTAAATAAACACAGCTCAAGGGAAGAGAGAGGGGAAATAAGAAGTCTGTGTTCTCACACAGCACACAACAAGGACTCCTTGTGACTCCAGCACATGGAGCTCCCCTTCCGGCTGTGCCAAACATTTTCTCTTCAAGAAAGTACTTGACCAGTGATACCTTGGACAACGGGAGCTGCAGTTTTGAGTCACCAACCACACAGCGAGTTGGCGGTTTGGGAAAGTCCCTCAGTGCTGGCTTGAGGTTGGGTGGCCACTGGGAGCCTGAGACTCAGCGTTCCTGTATTCTCCAGGTGTGATCCAGTCACTGGTGTTTTTCTCCTCTTCTCTGGAGAGGGCTGGCATTGGCTGTGATTCCTGGCTGTCTGGTCAGTCCAGAATCTGTGTGGATTTCTTAGTTTGTGTAGGTTAGCCATGCATTCTCGGCTCTCCAACTTTGTCAATTCTGTCTCTGTCTCTCAGTCTCTCTCTGTCTCTCTGTCTCTGTCTTTCCAGTCTCTCTCGGTCTCTCTGTCTCTGCCTCTGTCTCTCTGTCTCTGTCTTTCTCTCTTTCTCTCTCCCTCTCCTTCTCTCTCCCCTTCCCCCCCGCCGCCTTTTCTTGTTTAATTTTATTTATAGAGCATTTTCTTTTCTTTTTTTGGTTTTTGGGTCACACACAGTGATGCTCAGGGATTATTCCTGGCTCTGCACTCAGAAATTACTCCTGCTGGTGCTCGGGGGATCATGTGGGGAACTGAGAATTAAACCAGGGTGGGTCTTGAGCAAGGCAAGAGCCCTACCTGCTGTACTATATTGCTCTGGTTCCTGCAGAGCATTTTCTGAGGCACTTTATTCTGTGCCACATATTTAGGAAGCTGCAAAGAAGTGAAAGATGCTCTCAGCTTCCAAGAAACTGAGCATCTGGTATAGGAGATTATAATGGGACTTAGCAGAAAGCAGTTCTTTGGTTCAGAACTTCTCTGTAACACATCAGTGGTGTGACCTTGAGCAAGTCAATAACTGATTTTTTTTTAAAGCGTTTGGCTGTCCCAGGGATGGGTTGGGAGCTGTGCTCATTGGAGCATCTGGTGCCTGAGCTCTACCTCTACAATATCTCTTTAATTAATGTTCCAGACAAAACATCAAAGAAATGGAAACAATTCTCATGTATTTTTTTTTTCTTTTTTGGGTCACACCCAGCAATGCTCAGGGATTAATCCTGGCTGAACACTCAGGAATTACTTTTGGTAATGCTCAGGGGACTATATGGGATGTCAGGGATCAAACCTGGGTTGGTTGCATGCAAGGCAAATGCCCTACCACTGTACTATCACTCCAACCCCAACAATTCTTATTTTTACAATATTTTTTGGTTCATTTTTTGGGCTGCACCTGTGATCTCAGGGGTTAGTCCTGGGTTGCATTCAGAAATTACTCCTGTGGCAGTGCTTGGGGGATCCTATGGGGACCAAATAGAAAAAAACCTGGGCTGGCTGTGTACAAACCAAGTGCCCTACCTGGTGTACTGTTTCTCCAGTCCCTATTTTTACAATATCATGGCAGATTTATAATCAGTTTAGTGTAGTGTCTACTTGAGTCCCTAAATAGTAATATCTGAGTTGAGACTGCAATATATCAAGTGTCTAAACTTTGGGGAATCTGGGGTGGCTCAGTTCGTAGAATTAGAAATTGCCTCTTTTCCTAGAAAATGTACCAAAACTGTGCATACAAATGAAAGTTTCCTAAGCCCCGTGAGGTGTTATGCCCAAGTGTTCTCTCAATACGTTCAGCTCTCTACGATCACTATTTTTCTTATTTGTAAAATGAAGGAAATCCTTTATAAAATAAAACTAAGTAAGTTAAAATACAAAGCATTCTGAACAAAATACATCACATGGTGAACAATCAATAACAGTTGTTTATTATGATAATAATTTTTATTAGATGTAGTTTCCTTATTAAATACCTTGTTACAAAACCCTTTTTTCTTTGGTATGTACTCACTTAGTAACCCGTTTTCTTTCTTTCTGATGTCTTATTAATTTATTCTAGGATCTAGGGAAACAAAGAAACTAAAGTGGCAATTTCCACTGTCAGGAAATTTTCAACCCAGAGAAATGTCTACATTTACTCCCCCCACAAAAAAATTTTTTTTAAAATCACAATTTCAAGTTAGGAAGGGATAAAGAAATTTTGGGAACAAAATTTAGTGTTTGTGTTATAATACTTAGAAGAGTATAAGATATCACACATATCTTATGTGTATGGAATCCACTAATTTGGAGTTGATCAAAGTGGAATTCAGTTTCACTTGGACTGAATTGTAGCAGTACTACTTTATACTATATTTATTTTATTTTTGTCTTGTCATCATACTCTGTGATGCTCAGGGCTTTCTCCTGCCTCTGCTCTCAGGGATCAGTCCTGGAGGAGCTTGGGGATTGTATAGGGGAGTGGGATCAAACCCCAGTTCCTTCTACTAGTCTTAAAAATGGGGTTATTTTCCTAGCAGCACTACATGTCTGGACTGAGCTCCCAACTGTCAGGTCCATAGTACCAGGTGAGCATGTGGCCTCAGGACCCTAAATTTTTAAAAAATATTTTATTATACCACCGTAAGATATACAATTACAAGATGTTCATGCTTGAGTTTTGGTTCTACAGTGTTCCACCACCCATCCCTCCACCTGAGTCCATTTCCCACCACCAATGTCCCCACTTCCTTTCCCCTTCCCCCCAGCCTGCCTCCATGGCAGGTTCTTTATTACCTTTCTCTCTCTCTCCTTTCTCCCCCCCCCCTCTCTCTCCTTGCTTCCCTTTCTTACACACTGTGGATTGTAATACATACATTTAGAGGTTATCATCGTTTTCCTATAGTCAATGCTCAGTTCTTGGATGGTATCATCATTTTCAGTGATTATCAGCACACAGTTCCCTTCTCTGCCTTACCTAGCCTCTGACTCCCACACGTTTGTGATATATCAGGTTTGGAGATATCGCGCAGATGCCTGCATGCCACGGGGATTGGGCTGTGTCCAGCTGCGGAGTCCAGAGCAGAGGCTAACTATGGTTGTGTTGCACAAGGTTTTCTGACTTCTGGGAGCCTGGTGGCGGACAGGCCAAAGAGCAAAAATCTGTCTCCACGCCAAGACGCCCCAATTGTCTAGCTCAGTGCAGGCAGGCAGAGACTGCGCCTTGCACCTGAATACCTGGTGTCCGGCCGAGAGCCCCAGCAGCAGTTCTGAGGCCTCTGAATTTTGCCATGAATGGTCCCTATAAAAAATTGGTTATTAAACAAAATGGTAATATGAAGAACCAAGGAGACTACTAGGTGCTTTTTTTTTTGTTATTCATTTGTTTTGGGGCCACTGTGGCAGTGCTTAAGGCTTATTCCTTGCTCTGTGGGTCCCTCCGGGCTCAGGGTACCATATTGGGGTTGAAAAAGGGAGACTAAGTGCAAGATAAGCACCCTACGCTCTGTACTATGGCTCTAGCTCCATTAGGTGCATTAATACTATTTTAGTTTATTGTTTATTATAGCAAACTGAACCTTATGATCTGAAGCTTGTCAAATGATGACTCATTTGATTATAAGACTGTGAACTATCTGAGGGCAGATACTGATTGAATATTTGACAATATTTAAATGTGAAAAAGAAACCTTTCTCATTCATTCTTTTTTTTTTTTTTTTTTTTTGGGTCACACCCGGCTATGCTCAGGGGTTACTCCTGGCACCAGGATTACTCCTGGCGGTGCTCGGAGAACATATGGGATGCCGGGGATCGAATCCGGGCCGGCACAGGCCGGCCGCGTGCAAGGCAAACGCCCTACCTGCTGGGCTATCGCTCCCGCCCCTCTCATTCATTCTTAACACTATCTTTGTAGAACACATTTATATATAACTCATTAAGACCAATTGCCAATGATTATCTGTTCATTATGATACCTGCCTGGCAAACACCTTGTTAGTCTATGTATGATCTGTATTGTTCTTGAAAGTATTAAGATAATTTTACATGTATTGAATAATTAAGAAATTTCACTACCTCAGAATGGCCAATTAGACTAAACTAGTGTGTTTCTCATATTTATTCTTTCAGAAAAGCTTTTTTTTAAAGAGCTACAAGTCTTTATTTGTAAATCTTTAATTTTTTTTTTAATCTTTTGGAGGAGACAATCAAGAAATGAATTGGCTTCCAGTGCTCAGTGTTACACATGATGCTGGAAGTTAATTTAGGACCTGATATAGGGGGCCCACTCTGGAACTTATATAAGCAAGAGATGTGTTAAACCACTTGGACCATATATCTGTCCCCTTATTGTGTCTGAATTTTGCTAATTGCATCTTCATTTTTCTTTGTCCTTATATATTCTGCACACAGTGGAAGTTTCAATGATCCGGGTTTTATGTTTTGGAAAAATTACTTCAAAGATAGTATACTCTTCAGAAGAGTATACTATCTTAGAGAGAAGTAAAAGTCTATAAAGTCACTTGCATTTGGGTCTTTTGGGTTAAAAAAGTCTCAATAAAACATTTTAAATTAAAATTCCTTCAAAAAAGTTTTATGCCCCACTTGTATCCCATTATGTACTTTTTACATTAGGACTAAGCAAGCTTCTGAATATGAAATCAAACTGGGATTTGTTCCTGAGCAATGTGAAGGGAAAACCAGATGTGGGTATTTTTTTCCTGATTATATCTGGATTTATTAGAAAATTGTACTTTGAGTAAAAGCAGTTTTGAAAAATAAGAACTGAAGACAAGATGCTCCATTTTACTGAATCAAGTTAGGGTATGGGCTAAGTCTCAACCTCCTGGTATAGCATTAAAAAATTGGGGGAAGGGCACAACCGGTTATGCTTGGGACCTGGTTCCAGACTCAGACATGTTTGGGCTGGCTGGGCTAGGGGTGGACTGGATGGTGGGAGGCTGAGGGGTCAGAGATCAAACCAAGGGCTCGAACATGCAAAGCATGTGCTCTACCGCTGATCACATCCTTGCTCCTTGGACTGGCTTTTAAAGACAGATTGGACACTCAGTGTCCAATTTCACCTTATCTATCTGGCGTATCCTCCTATCTAAAAGTCCCCTTCCTGCCCAGACACATCTATTTATGTTTCTCCAAACTCGTGCTCCTTTTTCACTTGTAACTCAGTCTCTTACTACCCTACCTTTCACAGTTTTTTGCATTCCTTCCCCAGTGTCAGCATTTAGCATTCAGATAAAATTCTACCATCCTCTTGGGGATATTCTCATCCTTCTCAAGGTCCCATTTGGAAACGATTTCCCCCCACCCACACAATTATTTAATGAATGGGTTTTGAGTGATTACTTTAAGCTAGTCACTGTGCTAAATACCTCATGGGCATTATCCTAATAACACTGTGAGGTAGGTAATATTATTAGCCCCATTTTACAGATAAACAGGACTTGAATTATGAATTAATTTTCTTAAGGTTAGATAGCTAGTGTGCCAACTTATTTTCAGTAGATTCTAAGTCCTGACTTCTTACCCACCACATTATTTTGCTTCCCCTTACCTCCCTTTTATCTTTAGCACTTTTGTTTCAGTTTTAAATCTATCTATTTGTCCATCTGTCCGTCTGTCCGTCTGATCTATTCATCCATCCATCCATCATCTATCTATTCATTCATTCATTCATTCATTCATTCATTCATTCATTCATTTATCTCATTTTTTCTGATTTTCAACTGGACAACTTGGCCTTCAGAGCAAAGATCATGTCTCAGTAGCGGTCCCCCTGGGGTGTCGAACACCATTTGATAAATCTGAGCTTCGTTAAATACTTCTTTTGGGAGAACTAAGAATGGTCTAGAGATGAAATTGGGTTGGTGGTGGAGGGTTTTTACACTTTGGTGATGGTAAGATGCAATGTCGTGGTACATTAGTATAATAAATGTTAGCCTTATTGTAATTGTGTTACTGACCTATAATAAAAACTATACAATCAGAAAAGTACTTCCTGAAGAAGCAACTAGAGTGACACAGAGTAAAGAGTGTATATATATTGATTAGAACGAAATGAATTTCCCAAATTTCAGTGGTCAGAATTAGTTCACAACTGAGGTTGTTTTTTCTCACACTGTTAGAGACCAAACATTTGTGTTCCTTAGATTTACATGTTGAAGTCTTAACTTCAAGTAAGACATCATTTTGGGGTACAATTAGGGTTTAGGGTTAGCAGAGATCATGAACATAGAATCTCATGATTGGATTACTGGCTTAAAAAGATCTCTCTCTCTCTCTCTCTCTTTCTCTCTCCTCTTCAATTTTTATGTGAGAACAGAATGAGAAAAGAGCTGCCTGCAAATCCTTACCAGAAAATGAAGATTTTATTATTTGTCAGCACCTAATCTGGACTTCTGGCCTCCAGTTTTGTGAGAAAATGGCGTCTGCTGCTGACATCATCATTTATATTCTCAGTTATGAGACCATACGCAGTCCATGCTGTAGAGGGATGCGGAAATGAGAGACCTTTGGAATGTCTGGAGTGTTAGATGAAAACACCAAGTGGAACACCTAAAGAAAGGGTATTGAGGAAGTCTCACTTCAGAGTTCCTGTAAGACAGGGTTGCCTTTGAGTGGTCCGAAGCACAAACCTCAAATTTCATAGAGAGCTAATAATGACAACAGAGAAAAGTTCTACTCTAGGCTCAAATGATCAGAAAGGAGAGCACGGCGTTCTCGGCATCCAAGGTTTGGGCTCCTCCTCCTCCCACCTCTTCAGTTACCTGAGTGCAGATAGCCCGGACATACAGAAACACCTTCCTCAGAAGGCAGGAGTGTATTGAGGTGGGTGAGGTGGTGAGAACCAAAACAGTGAGGATATTCTGGCCCTCCTCTTGAAAACTGTTGAGGAAGATTTGAGAGGTGACTTGGCTTCCAGCTATTTGAAGGAGCTGAAGATTTCATGAGCACTTACTAGCAGCTTTAAAAGGGTATGTTGGCTAGAGAGCTAGTACAGCAGGTAGGGCACTTGCTTTTACAAGAGACCAACACAGGTTTTATCCCTGGCATCACATGCATCACCATCTCTAACCCCCACTAGAAGTGATCCCTGAGCACAGAGTCTCGTACAGCCATGTGTGGCCCACAGACAGAACAAAACAAAAAATACAACAAAAAAGGAGTGTGTGTGTGAGCCATATCATGGTGCTCATGGAATGTAGTAGAATCAATGACAAGAATAGAGGTGTTGCTGTGGAATTTTAATATTACTTCAGTAACACCTAACCTATTGAACACTTGTTTCTGGTTGACCTGCATCTCATCACTTAATTCCTTTAAGAAACTCAACTGCTTCTTCACAGAGGCACCAATAAGAAGTCTACATTTATGGAAATGGAAATAGATTCAAGGAGAGGATAAGTTACATGCTCAAAGCTATATACAATAAAGGACAAAACCAGAAATTTAGCTTATACAGATTGGTTTTTGAGCAAATGCTTTTAATTATTTATTTATTTTTAATTTTTTTTTTATTTTTACAATTACAAAGATATACAATTACAAAGTTCATATTTGGGTTTTGGTCATACAGTGTTCCAGCACCCATCCCTCCGCCAGTGCCTATCTCCCAACACCAACGTCCCCGGTCCCCTCCCCCTCCCCCAGCCCTCCTCCATGGCAGGTTCTTTATTTCTTTCCCTTTCTCTCTCTTTCTCTTTTCCTTCCCCTCCAGACTATGGATTACAGAACATACATTAAAGGGTTGTCATGTGTATCTTTTTGCCTCTATTTAATGCTCAGTTCTAGGTTGGCATTAGTACCCTCGACAATTGTTAGCACACTGTTCCATTTTCTGTCTTACCTAGCCTCTGACTCCCACAGGTTTGTGATAATTTCCACCTTTGACAAGACCTCCTGATATATGTTTAACTTGACCTTGGATATTGGTATCATAATATGTACATATATATTTATGTTATGCAAATAAATGCAGTCATTCTGTATCTGTCTCTCTCCTTCTGGCTAATTTCACTCAATATAATCTTCTCCATGTCCATCCATTTGTAGGCAAATTTTATAACTTCATTTTTCCTAACAGCTGCATAGTATTCCATTGTGTAGATGTACCAAAGCTTCTTTATCCAGTCATCGATTTTTGGGCACTCTGGTTGCTTCCAGATTCTGGCTATTGTGAATAATGCTGCTATGAACATAAAAGTAGGGATGGTGTTTCCGCTGTGTATTTTTGGTTTCCCAGAGTAGAGTCCCAGGAGTGGTATGGCTGGGCCAAATGGGAGTTCAATTTCTAGTCTTTGGAGGAATGTCCATATTGTTTTCCAGAAAGGCTGTACCAGCCGGCACTCCCACCAACAATGGATGAGTGTCCCCTTTTCCCCACATCCACGCCAGCACTTGTTGTTCTTGATGAGCAAATGCTTTTAAAGACTTCTCTAGCGTTTAGGAGAAGGAGCAGAGTCCAGACTCCTCTCTGGAGGTAATCCGAAAGCAGTAGCTTTTTGGATTCTGCTGGATCACTGCTTTTTAGGGGGTAACTGATTTCTGTCTCAGCAAAAACATGTTTGGTGTTTTCTTGATTTCCTAGTGCATTTATAAGGGAGGTAGACAGTCTTGAGTGAGAGATAACACAAGGGAAGGTCAGAACGCAAAATGTAAAAAAGTCAGTCCTGACATCAATTCTTTTGAATCTAGGATGGGTTAGAGAGTAATGCAATTACAAACAACTAGCAAATTTTAGTATCTTACTGGAAAACATTCTATTTTTCATTCTACAAAAGCAGAATACTGTCACTCATTCAGGATCTCAGAATGGAAGTTTCATCTTGATACAAATGTACAAGATTCCTCCAAACTGGGGGAAGGCAATGAGGTTCTTTAAGAGAATCAACAGTATTTAAAATAACTACTCAGGAAGTTACTTCAGTAATTTCTGCTGGTATTTCATTGGCCAAAGGAAGTTACTTCAATAATTTCTGCTGGTATTTCATTGGCCAAAGGAAGCCAAATCACCAAGTATCTTTTAAAGGTGGTTGCACATTTCAATTGTGATATCTTTCTGGAAAGAGACATATAAAATTACTTGATACATAGAATTTAGACTACTCCTTAGATAGTTTAAGTGAAATGCAGTTCTTAGGACTTGAGATATACCTCAGTGGTAGAGCACTGCTTTGCATGTCCTTGGGATCACGTTCCTTTAAAAAAAATCCAAGAAAATCAAAGCAAAAATAAACTCATATGTGGAATATAAAGAAACAAAGCATGGACTAGAAAAAATAGTACAGTGGGTGAGGGGTTTGCCTTGCATATGGCTGACCTGGTTGATTCTTGGCATCCCATATGCTTTCCTACCACCACCAGGAGTGATTGCTGAGTGCAAAGCAGTAACTCCCGTTACACGTAATGCACAGTGAGGAGCAATTCCTTAGCATTGCTGGGTGTAACCTCCAAAACAAAACAAACAAAAAAAGAAACAAAGCATGAAAACAGATAATGACCAATGAAAATAGACCATGGAATTCTTCCTGACAAGCAGGAATTGGGAAAGGATAAGGAGGGATTTAGGAAAGAAGTGGTAAGATATTGACACTTTGAAAATGGGCATGGGAATATATTACACCTTAACTGTGACTATTAATACTATTTTAAATCATATCTACTAAAACCAAAAATTGCAGTGTAGTTCTTGGTTTAAGTACTGGAGGGGTGAGAGTGTGTTACAGAGCAGTTTGTAGACATGAAAGGGAGGCATGTACAAAGCTCTCAATGACCCCACCCAATAATCCTTCATTCTAGAGGGGGAAGACAGAGAAAGCACTCAGATGTCCAGAGAAGATATCATCAGTTAAAAATATCATCATAAGGGGCTGGAGCAATAGCACAGCATAGGGCATTTGCCTTGGCCACAGCTGAACTGGATTCAACCCTGGGAATCCCATATGGTCTGCTGAACACCACTAGGAGTAATTTCCTAGAGCCAGAAGTAACGCCTGAGCATCGCCAGGTGTGACCCAAAAAAGCAAAATAAAAGTATGTATATATATATGTCTATACATATATGTGTACATATCATCATAAAAAGTATTTCCTATTTATCTGATTATATGAACCATGAACAATTGTATGGTTGTGTGGTATCATGGGAAACAGATACTCTTTACGTTTCTGTCCAGAGTTTAGAGAAATTAGCTTTATTTCCATTTTTCATCTTTAAAAATTTTTACATGCAGGATTTCTTATTCAAAGCCTACAGTTCATAAAATTTTATCAAGTGCCAACATTAAGTCCCAATTTACTTATTTCCCTTTAAGTATCATCTTGTGTTCTTTTTCCTCTTCCAAATTTGAGTTAAGAACCCTCTTTAGGTTGATATGAAAGCTTTTATTTTCCAATTTGATTAATGAGTGCTTTTCCAATTATGTTTCTTTAGCATTGGAAGCAAAGTTACTTTAGACAGTTTCTGATATTTCCTGGCTTGTTATAAATGTATGCAGTTAACAGATTTGAACTCAGTGTTTCTTCTCTCTCCTTCCCCTTTACTCTCTCCTCTCCATTTTCCTCCTCTCTTCTCCACTCACTTCCTTTTCATTTCCTCTCTTCTTCTTGCCTAAACTTATTTCCCTTCTCTCTCTCTCTCCCTCCCACTCTTCCTTTCTCTCCAGACTTCCCTTTTGTTTTCCTCTAACAATCATTGTACCAGCTCCACACCCACTTCTATCTGCTCAACTCCTACGTGTCCCTAAGGACTGATAACCTTACTCAGAGGATTTTCCTAACCCTTCATGCCCATGTCCCTTTATATGTCCCTAGAATTAACTTCTCTAAAATATCAAGTACTTTCTCCTCAGAGGTCTCATGAAAATGTAACTCTGTGGTTACTCATGGTGCTATTTGTCTAACCCCTCTTCCTCCCAGTTAAACTGCAAGCTCTGTGAAAGCAGGTGCCAAGAGCTTCTTGTCCGTGACAGTGGCCTGACAAGACCCCTGACTCCAACAGGTGCACTCCAACCTGATCAGCAATGTCATATCCTCCAGCATCCTTAGAGCTGAGTGACTTACTGATCTTCTGTGGGGTTGAGCGTTACAGGTAGTGTCAGATGGATGAAGAGAGGTAGAGAATCCCTGTACCAACAAGAGAAGCAACCACAGAAATACATTTCCCATGCAATTCTGCTTTAAGTGTGGATGTTTTGTGGATAGTGGTAAAGTGACATCTTATAACCATGTAAACGTATTGCTTCCATATTCTGAAGTTTAAAAGTGATACCAATGGCGTGGTCCATGAGGGAATATGGAAAGAACACCCCATTTCCCCCACCAGTTACGTAAGGTCCTTTCCTGCCTGCCAGCATGTCTGATATGATAGACTGAAAGCACCATTTTCTTGGTAAAACAAACACAGACTTCTCTTTCAAAACACCTTTTGATACTTTATGAGTACGGCTGGTGTATGTAACCGATCAGGACCAACATATGGCTTATTATGACATTTAGCTGATTAAAATAGTCTAGACATAAACTTGAGATTTCAGAAATATTTAAGTTAAGTAAGAAATACATTTTAACGTACAGTAGATGTGTACTTAGTCCTTGGCCACCTGTATCCCTATAGGAATTACCTCGTAGGGAAGTACTTTTGACTCAAGAAGTGTGTCTGAAAATTAAGGTTGTAAATTAACAACAGCTTGTCTATTAGATTATTTCAGCCATAAAGGACTCAGTATGTTTCAAAATGCTCATGATTTTCAATACTTTTTTGTGGCTCAATTTAATAAAGAGTGATGCTGGGAATGGCTTTGGCTTGAAAGTCTGCTAAAGCACATTTTTAGAAAATCCCAGAGAATAAATAGTAGCTGCTAGTTAGGCTGTGGTAAAACACACCTGTGGCTAATGGAAAAGGAAAAGTTTGGGCCGCCTCTTGGCACGGATCTCTGGGCCTACACCAGGGAGAGTACTGTGGCTTAGTGGTTGTCTCAGCCTTGGCTCCAGGGCCAGGCTGCTGAGGTTTCCATCCTGCCTCTGAGGCCTTGGTTACAACAATCATTCTCTCTGCTCTACAGCTTGAGTAATGAAGCCTAATTAACATAAGGAGTGGCTGTGAGGATTAATTGGCGAATGTTGGAGGCCAAACACTCTGAAGTATGACATTTTATGATTAGTCGAAGAGCAATCCTGAAATTTGGTTCAGGTTATAATTTTTGATTAGTTTCTCTGTCAATGTGACCTCCTATGGGCATGAAGGAGGTGGGTGAGGTCAGAGAAAGATGTGGGAAAAGATGTCTGCAAGCTCTTTTTCAGAGAAGAGAGTGGGTGCAAATGGGGACAGGGAAAGGAGCAGGAGGGAGAGGGAGGAGAAAGGGAGGAAGATGAGAGAGGGAAAGGGACGGAGAGAAGAAAGGGAAGGAGAGGGAGGGAAGAGAAAGGGTAGGAAAGGAGAGAAGAGGAAAGGGGGGAGAGAAGAGACAGGTGAAGGGATGGGGAGGAATTGAGGAAGAAAGACGAGAGGAAGGTAGGGAATGACTATGCTTAGATCCCTGAGACTTTATAGTTCACAAGTGGTCTGAGTTTGGGAAGTACTCGAACTGAGCAGGAAGGGATGAGGATAGAACACAATGTGCTTTATTATTATTATTTTTCATTCCCTGCAGCCAAACTCTTGAGCTGGCAGAAGCACGTGGAGCTCATGAAGCACAGGGTGTCCTGAAACCCCTTCTGGGTACTTGTTTTGCCAATCTTTTAATTCCTTCCATGCCTGCAAGCTCTTTTAACCCTTTTCTCCCTGAAGCACAGGGTGGTTGGAGAACTCTGTCAGGGCCTTGAGGAGATCTGGCTTCTCCCAGTCAGGCTGATTTATCGTGTGCCTCTAAGTGGGGCTACTTCATTCACCCTATTGGTTTCCTCATTTGGAAAATGAGCAGGATTTGATGAACTGAGGTGTATCAGTTAGTTTCTGCTGCATGATAAACCACCCTGAAACTCTGTGGCTTGAAACAGCATCGTTTATTTAGCTCACCATCCTGTGGGTTGGCATTTGGGACTGAATGCCTCCGGCCATTGCTGACCTCACTTAGATTTGCTCTGGTGTCTGTGGTCAGTGGGGTCAGTTGGGGAGGTGGCGTTTTGCTAGGGCGGGCTCCTTTATGATGCCATGTTGGACTATTAGATGACTGGAGTCTTTCTTCCTTTGCTCACTTAGCTTCTAGCAGGCGAGCCAGAGCTGATACTTGCGGTGGTCAAAGGTTCCAAAAGAGTCCAAACTGCAAGGTCTCTGGAGGCTACTGCTTAGCACTGGCATGATCAAGCCTTGGCTGGAAGGTGGGGAAAGAAACTTACTTGTCTTTGTGGGAACAGCTGCAGAGTATGGCAGCCAAATTTCCCTTCAAACTACCACCCAAGGTACCTTCAGCTCCAATAGACAATGAACAGAAATTCAAGACTAACAGGAGAGCAGCATTTACTTTTTTTGGGGTCCAGTTTTAAGAATTTGAGGTTATAAGCTTTGGCTGCTGTTTTGAATTTATTAAGTGGCTTTAAATAAGTTTTCAACTATTTTGTTGATTTTAAGCACAATGCTAGGTTTTTTTGCTTATGTGCTATGCAAAAAACTGCCAAGTAGCTGAAGAGGTAGTTTTGTAGAGAGATTTATATATGTATAAGACATGATGAATACTGGGCTTTTAATAATCATTGAATAAAAAAAAGAATACATGTATTAATATAATCTTTTGTCTCTTAAGCTTTTTCCAATAGTAGAAATTTGGGAAAGGAATATCAAGAGTTGAAAATAAAAGTAATCTTAAACTCCACTGCCAAAGATACTAACATATAATAAATTTTGAGGTATAGTTTCTTGAAATAGTTTTAATACAGAGTTGAATGTATTTTCTGCAAATAAGGGATTATTCTACAGCCAGTAGGGCATTTACCTTGCATGCAGTCACCTTGCATGCAGTCTTTGGCATCCATAGCACTAAAATGTTTATATGGGTTTTAGCCAGGGAGAATTTATTTGGGGCCAGAGAGATGGTCCAGCAGGTAGCATGTTTGCCTTGCATGTGGCAGATGAGGTTTAATTCCCAGCATCCAATTTGGTCCCCCCAAACACTGCCAGGAGTAATTCCTGAGTGCAAAGCCAGAAGTAATCCCTGAGAATCACTGGGTGTGATCCAAAAAGCCAAAAAAACTCTTTGAAAAAGTATTATATGTGGAGGAGGAATACCGATGCTATAGCAGTATGGTAGCATATACTATGAACAGACACAAACTGTACCCTTAAAACAGATAGTTGTGCAAATTAATTCTCCCCTTTTTGCATCACACCTGGAGATGCTCAGGGGTTGCTCTTGACTTTGCACTCAGGAATTACTCATGGTAGTGCTCGGGGACCAAATGGGATGCTGGGAATTGAACCCAGGTATGCTGCATGCAAGACAAACACCCTACCTGCTGGACTATCTTTCCGACCCCATAATAATTTTCCCTGATTAAAACCATATGAACATTTTATTCTAAATTATTTGAATACAGTTGTGATATAAGAAGTATTTACTGTAGTATAAAAAAGAAGTATTTACTGTAGTATATTTGGTATATTTGGACTTTATCCCTGGTTCCTAGCACAGGAGTTTCCCCAACTGATAGGAATGGCTTTCATCATCCATCAGAAGCCCCTTCTGAGTATAGACTGTACTAATGAGGGGACTTAGTCTCATGATAGAGTTGGCTGCCAGATTGAAAAGGAATTCAAGAGCAGAGACTTTCAGTCTTATCACCTGTTCCTAGAGAAGGGGATCAGAGTTGAGGACTACTGGAGACTAGGGTCCTATACAATCTAGAGCAATGAGATTTGATAAGATTTTGGGGTGGTGAACATGGTACGTGCTAGGAGATAGGTACACCGGGTTGTGTAGAGAAACTAAGTCCTATGGCTTCAGCTAGACCAGATCTCACCTTTTGTCCCTTTTCATTTGACTTTTCATTTGTACTTTTAAAACAGTCTTGTAATAAACTGCTTACCTAACAAGAAAAGACTTATTTTTTTTGTGTTGCTTGAGCTTTTCTAGTCAATTGATTCAATCTGAGAGGAGGTTTGGGGGGGCACTTCTGTTTTATCACAAGCAGGCCAGAAACCCAGGTAGCAACTGGAAATTTCCATTGCGTCTGAAGTGGGGATAGAGGCTGGTAGTCTTGTGGAACTGAGCCTTCCTTTTACTCATAGACTCTAATGCTGGCCCCTCTTTGATCTATTACACACAATAAACATTTACAAATGCCTATAAATCCCTGTGTAATCACTCCTGATCTCATTTGATGCTACACAACTCTGAAGATAAGCAAAGCACAAAATAGAAATCTCAGAAATCTCTATGTCTGACCCTATAAGGCCAAGTTCAAAGGTTAGCATCTTCTTGCTGTGGTTACTTACACGTACAGACAATATGAAGGCGGGATCTGACAAACAGCAGCCATCTTAGAGCTGTTGAGTGTCCGAGTCTCTGCTCTTCTTTGGACAAGGAAAGCAGCGAGAGAGTAGATTCCAAATGACTTAAAAGGAACCGAAACTCCACTCCCTGAGCTCAGTTGCCATGTCTCTCAGAACAGCATGTGAAAATGCTGTTAAAGTCTTGGATATTTCAAACATAGCTAACACCATACTCACAACTGGAATTTGTGAGTATTCAAGTGTAAAGAATTTTATCAGAAGGGAGAATGATTAAAATAAACATATCTGGGAGCCAGCATAAGAAGTAAATTAATTCTGGTAGAATTTTCCACTGTTCTTTACAGATATTAGAAGTCAGGACAAGTAACACTCCTTAATTCCCTTCCACATCCAGCATTCTAATCCCAGTCTTTTGGTTGGTGAGCAGTTCAAGCTCAGGAGAAGAGTTATTAAAAACAAACCAAAATAAACACATAACCACCCTACAGTCCTACTATTTTCCCTGGATTATTCCCTTTATTCCAAAAGGAGGATAATTTCCCAACAGTAGTAATACCTGTTGACATTTCTATAAACATATGAGATTGTCATTAGCTGACATGTCTAGGTGCTGGGTTTATACCTAGTGATCGCACATTTCTTTTGATAACCAAAGTCTTTCATGGGCAAAGCTTATTATTCTGATTCCTTGTTTCCTTATGGCAGTTCTTATCACAAAGATTCTCATTCAGTATTCTGTCCTGGTAACTTGTTTAAGTCGATCTCATTTTTTTTAATAGAAATGATATAATCACCACACAATCACCAGTTTCATGTTTCTTATCACCTGTTGACACCATCTCTTCCATTCATCTGGCTTGAACCTCCATAGTTCACTGTCATCCTTGAATGTGATGAAAAGTACTTTTTCATTTTTCGAACATGTGTTTCTAGGTTCAGTTATTTCTGACTCTGTTCTCTGGCAATGTTATTATAAGATCATTAATCACAAGAGCAACAATAACAATAGCAACACGTCAGTTGTATTGCAGGCTCTCGTTGTCCCTGTAGTTTGTTCAAAGGGAGAAGATCAGTACTGGACCTCTCAATGTTGGCAGGAATGTCTTTCAGGATTTCAAGATAGACCTTATAGAGAGGTAAAAGAAACTTGGCAATACTATGAAAAGTATAATTTGACTTATAAAAATGGGTGAAAATCTCTTCTTTTTTGAGGGGATATTATACAGAATATACCAAAAAACTTCCATATTTATCTTCCTTTCAGTGTTCCCTGATCCTTCTCTTTAGATGCTTTTCTTCTTCTTTGACTTTACAAGGTGCTCACTTACATTTGATTTTTCCTGGAAATGTCTCAGAAACTTTGTCGGATAATCAACTCTTGGAGGCAGGAGTCTTGGCTCATCCGTCTTACATCCCTAGCTCTGAACACAGAATATGATCCATAATGGGCGCTGGTCAGTGCGTTTTGATGAAGGAACAAAACAGAGAGAGATGCACTACTAGCAGAGACAGCTAATGCAGATGGAAGTTCTCCAGAATGTAAATAGGTGTGCAGAAGAGACAACTCCAGATGGAAAGCAATGAGGAGGCGATAAGACGCTAGATAAAGTCTTGGAAATTTCAAATGTGCACCTTTTCAGTTGTTTTCAATCAGCTTAGTTTGATTCAATCTTGTTCTGTATTAAACATTGTTAGTGGTCTGGCGCAGTGTGGCGGTGTTGTGTGGGTCTCAGCAGGAGATATTTGCCAGGGCCTGTACAGCTTGTGGTGAGCCCAAGCAGACACTTCCCCATTGGAGCCAATAATGTGACTGATTAGCCCTTGTGGTTCTTATTATGATGTAGGATGCCCCTCAGCAACAGCCATCAGGAAACTTTGAAGATCAAGATTTATTACTCTCGTGTCCTGAAGGGTACGTAGCCTGCCTGATGGCCACAAAGGGAAGTCATGAGCAGAGAGAACTTTTGGTTCTGGGCCTCCAGAGGGAACTTTTGGTTCCTGATCTCTGAGGGTGGGGAGTCTAGGGTTTAATGGGTTCTCTTTTATTGGTCAAATTTAAAACATAGAACTAAGGATTATGGAGAAAAGAGGTCACTCAAGTGTGCAGTTACCTAGATTACCCAGGGATTTTGTGGGTGGGGCTGACTGGTTCCTTATCTAGTTGGTTTGCTCTTGGCTGTTATTATTCAACTGGCACCACATTTGTTCAAGATGGGTATCTTTGAAATGGATGTCTTGACAGTTGAAAACTTAGTGTTGGTGCTACCAAGGACAATGAAACCTATGTCTACTCAGAGAAGAGAGTTGAAAAGAGTGGACAAATATGCAATGGCATTATGGGTCACAATAACAAATTCTGTTCAAAATACCCCAGGCTTAGAGGTAGTACAGGAAGGTATGACTGATACAAGGGGTAGAGGGACCTGGCAAGTTCCACAGATTCTTTTCCTTGTTTATTCTGGAAGATTTCCAGGTAGAAATGGAATATCAGTTGTGTGTTGTAAGGACAACTTATTCTGGGAACAGTTGACAGGGTAAAGAAAGGCATAAAATCATAGAACAGCATGCAATTTTTGAGAAAATAAAATAATTGTTGGAATATAGAATACTAGTTCAAAAACATCCATTGATGCATCTTGGGAAGAACATAGAGGGCAAAACCTAAAAATGCCTTTGTTTCATGAACCAATGTTGGCAGTAGTTTTCCAGTTGTTCGTTCCTTACATAGGAATTTAGCTTCTGAAAACCTATGTGGTTCATAATCTTTCCTATGTTTTTCTATAAGAAATTACTAAAAAGTGCATTTTATAACTTTTTTCTCAGATAGAAGTTCACCCAGTCTAGAAACTTTATTTTCAGCATGTATAGGCATGTGACTTTTCATCCTATTTTGTGATCTTGTGGATGCAGAATAATATTTGACATTTTTGGGGTAATAGAACTGAACTTTTTCTAAATTTCATGGATGAAGTTGGTAAATCAAATAAAAGACTTATTTGTGGTTAAAATAGAATCTGCTCTGTTGGTGGGACTATAACATGGTGCAGTCACCATGGAAAGCAATGAAACAGGTTCTCAAAAAAAATAAAAGAACTAGAACTGTCATAAGCTCCTGCACTCCCAGCCCTGGGTCTATATTCCAAATAATTTGGCGAGGTAGAAGAGGCTGGGTGGAGCTGGGTAGGGAGAACATTCAATAGTTCTCAAGGGCTGTTTCTGGCTCTGTGCTCAGGGGTGGTTCCTGGTGGTGATTGTGGGACCAGGTCAGTGCTGGACCAAAGTGGGGTCAGCAACATGCAAGACAAGTGTCTTAACCCCTGTACTATCCCTTCAGTCTGATACCCCAAAGGATTTAAATCAGAACTTCCAAAGGTATCTGTATACCCAGTACTATTCCTGGTAGCCAAAATATGGAAAAATATTGCTCAGCCTTAAATTATGAGGACATCCTATCATATGTACCATCATGGATAATTCTGGAGGACATTTATACAAGGTGAAATAACCCAGATAAAGAGGAATAAATATTATATGGGCCCTATTGAATAAAGTAGATAAAATAATTTAACTCATGGAAGCAGAGAGTAAAAATGTTATTAGGAAATAAAGAAAGAAGAAAATGGAGAGTTGTTTAATGAATCTGAAGTGTTAGCTACGTAGGATAAGTTCTAGAGATGTGTTGACCTACTATTTTACCTATGCTTAAAATATTATATTGTACACTGGAAAATTATTGTGAACTCATGTTGAATGCTCTTACTACAAAGAAGTTCAGAAAATGTGAGAAAGAGGGAGAGAGAGAGAAAGATAGTACAAGAGAGAGAAGAGAAAGGAAGAATATGGGCACAAAGCCAGATAGAACCAATAGAACCAGTTTAAGTGTTTGTTATATCAACTATAAGACATATGATATAAGACAGGTTATTTATTTTGAAAGTGTCCTCATTGGAAGATAATGGGATACAAATATCTAAGGATAACAATATTGTTCTTTTGAGCTTTCATGCTCAAAGGACAAAGCAGGTAAATATGAACACACTCAGAGCAGTGGTTTTAAACTAGAATTATAACAGAAAGTGTTATTTTCCTACAAATACTTTACTCTCCTCTAAGGGTGGTAGTAACTGCCAAGATACTGAAGCATGTAAAAACAGTATTCGAGGGGCTGGAGCAATAGTTCAGTGAGTAGAGTATTTATTTGCCTTGCAAGAATCTGAAAGACAGGTTCAATCCCCCGGCACCTTCCTTCCTTCCTTCCTTCCTTCCTCCCTTCCTTCCTTCCTTCCTTCCTTCCTTCCTCCCTTCCTTCCCTTCCTTCCTTCCTTCCTTCCTTCCTTCCTTCCTTCCTTCCTTCTTCCTTCCTTCCTTCCTTCCTTCCTTCCTTCCTTCCTTCCTTCCCTCCTTCCTTCCTTCCTTTCCTTCCTTCCTTCCTTCCTTCCTTCCTTCTCCTTCCTTCCCTCCTTCCTTCCTTCCTTCCTTCCTCCCTCCCTCCTTCCTTCTCTCCTTCCTTCCTTCCCTTCCTTCCTTCCTTCCTTCCTTTCCTTCTCTCCTTCCTTCCTTCTCTCTTCCTTCCTTCCTTCCTTCCTTCCTTCCCTCCCTCTCTTCCCTCTCCTTCTCCCTCCCTCCTCTCCTTTCCTTCCTTCCTTCCTTCCTTCCTTCCTTCCTTCCTTCCTTCCTTCCTTCCTTCCTTCCTTCCTTCCTTCCTTTCCTTCCTTCCTTCCTTCCTTCCTTCCTTCCTTCCTTCCTTCCTTTCCTTCCTTCCTTCCTTCCTTCCTTCCTTCCTTCCTTCCTTCCTTCCTTCCTTCCTTCCTTCCTTCCCTTCCTTCCTTCCTTCCTTCCTTCCTTCCTTCCTTCCTTCCTTTCCTTCCTTTCCTTCCTTCCTTCCCTCTCTCCTTCCTTCCTTCCTTCCTTCCCTCCTTCCTTCCTTCCTTCCCTTCCTCCCTCCCTCCCTCCCCCCCCCCCTCCCTCCCTCCCTCCCTCCCTCCCTCCCTTCCTCTTCCTTCCTTCCTTCCTTCCTTCCTTCCTTCCTTCCTTCCTTCCTTCCTTCCTTCCTTCCTTCCTTCCTTCCTTCCTTCCTTCCTTCCTTCCTTCCTTCCTTCCTTCCTTCCTTCCCTTCCTTCCTTTCTCCCTCCCTCCCTTTTTCATTTTTGGGCACACCTGGTGATGCTCAGGAGTTACTGCTGACTCTGCACTCAGGAATCATTCCTGGCTGGACAGGGGGAACCATATGGGATGCTGTGGATTGAATCTGGGTCAGCTACATGTAAGGAGAGTTCCCTATCTGCTGTACTATCTCCCTAGCCCCTGTCCTATGTTCCTTCCCCCTCTCACGCCACCCTCTCAATTCCAACTTCAGTTGATTATGACTAGAGATTTGTTTCCATTGGGGATTGTCTAAATATCTTTGTTTATAGTTTGTATGTGAGCAAAATTATATGGTATTTGTTTTTTACTTTGGACTCACTTTACTCAGCACTCGACTTCCTAATTCTATCAAAGTTGTGGCAAATAGCAAAATTTCATTTTTTGTATAGCTGAATAATGTTCCATTGTGTATACACACAATTTCTTTATCTAGACATTTATTGTTGGACATTTGGGTTGTTTCCAGATCATGGCTATTGTATGCAGTGCTGCAATGAACATAGCACACATATGTCTCTTTGGAATAATGATTTTACTTTCTTAGGGTAGATTATTAGGAGTGGAAAAAGGATTTTGAGTTTTTTTTTAACTTTTCACTCTTTGGCTCTGAAACTCTGGCAAGTCACTCAAGTTCTCTCAATCTCAGTTCTTTATAAATATGAATCAGGACAATAAACTGAAGGACTCTGGAGAGGATAGACTGAACTTAAAGGAAGGTGAAATCCCTGGGAGAGAACTTGACACAAAGTAGACATTGAACAAATGGAAGGAATATAGGCCTATCAAAGGCAGCTGGTTCCAGAGCAGAGTCTCAGCCCAACTTTCTGCCACATGGACTAATACAGGAGTGAACATGCGGCGAGGCCCGTGAGAACATTCTGTGGGATTCATTAATAGCAGGAAATTTAGAGAAAAGCCTTTTGTCTCTTACAACAAAATAGGAAGATATGAGCCAGGGACTGCTGGTGGCACTGATTCCTACCTTTAAAAAATAAAAGTAATTTTTCAAATCAAGTCACAGTGAGATATACAGCTACAAAGTTGCTCATGATTGAGTTTTGGTCAGACACTGTGGTTCCTGTCTTCTAAGACAGCTGCTGTGAGGAAAGACAAGTAGAGGAGCAGAAACAGGCAGTACACAAGGACAGGTTGAGGCTCCCAGCCCTGCCCCCTCCACCCCCACCCTTGCACACACCACCCCCTTCCCAAACTTCATGTGAGGAGTTTCTGTACATCCTTCCAGCTAATCATCTTTTCCACAAAGTCTGTTTTGAGTTTAAATTTTGCTCATTCTATCTCTAAAAGTCTGAATGAGTGCAGTAATACTTAGAAAGGGGGAACAGAAGACTGGAGATTTGGTAAGTCACAGCAGCTTTCACTTGTAGGTTTGAATTAGGGACCATAAGCCAGAGGGTAGGGAAGCAAACCAGATCCCCAGCTACCCTGTAGATGCCTGATGTGCCGACTGGTCCAGCCCTTTTGGAAAACAATATGGGCATTCCTCTGAAAGCTAGATATTGAGCTCCCATTTGATCCAGCAATAGCACTCCTGGAATATACCTGAGAGACCAAAAAAACATAGCAGAAACACTATCTGTACTTCTTTGTTCATCTCTGCACTATTCACTATAGCTAGAATCTGAAACAACCTAAATGCCCGAGAACAGAGGACTGGCTAAAGAAACTGTGGTTCATCTACACTATGGAATACTATGCAGCTGTCAGAAAAGACAAAATTATGAAATTTACCTGCAAATGGATGGACATGGAGACTATCATGTTGAGTGAAATTAGTCAGAAGGGAAAGGACAAATATAGAATGACGGCATTCATTAATAGGATATAAATAGATACCAGTGTTTTACTAAATGTGGGGAAATGGTAATGGCAGATTAAAACTCACCATTGAATATACACAAAGAGACTTAACTGATAAACTCTAAATATCTGTAGGGCTAGCCACAATGTGTAAAAGAAGAGGGAGAGAGATGCAGATACAGAGGGAGAGACAGAGAGAGAAAGAGAGGAAAGGGGGGCTACCTGCTATTGAGGCAGCCTGGGGGTGGGGCGGGAGGGGGTGGGGTACATTGGTGTTGGAAATGGGGCACTGGTGGAGGGATGGGTGCTGGAATACTGTATTACCAAGAGCCAATTATGAACACCTTTGTAATTGTATGTCTCACGGTGGTATAATAAAAAATTAAATAAAAGAAGTCTGTCTTTGAAGAGTTGTAGACGATAAGCTAGTTACAGCTGCAAAACAAGAGGTTACAACAAAAGATTGCAGACATTTCATCTTTAGAGTCTCTAACCTCTGGTCCTTAATTTCCATCTTCTCTAATATCCACCCGTTCTTTATAATAATATGCAGTTGCTTTACACACACACAGAGTATTTCCCATGGGTGAACCACAAGGCCTTGAGTTAAGACCTTAGTGAATATGAAGGGAGCCCAGTAAATACTTGTACTTAACCTTATTTTTCAGATAAGGAAATTAAGACATAGGTTAGAGGAATTATCTAAAAAAGAACAACTTAAAAGAAATTAAAGCAAGAACAACTTTATTTCTTAAAATTGTTAAATCATAGTTTAGGAAATGTGGTTATAACACTATTGATATTTCTGATATTTATATGCTACGTACTCTACCCCACCACCACCACCACCAAAAGTGCCCTTGACCTGACACCACTATCACCACATTACCTAAAGTCTGATTTTCATCTACTCCCCATGCTTCACCCCACTGTCTGTTTGTAAGTTTTGTAATTGAAAGCCAAGAGTTTGTTCATTGTTCCATAATATTTGTTCCCCTGTCTTGCCTCTCTCTATTCTGCAGATGAATGAGATCATCACTCAGTATTATCCTTATTCTGACTAGTTCACACTTAGCAGGATCCCTCCAAATTCCTCTTCATGTCGTACTGCACTGCATGATTTTTTCCATTTATTGCAGCTGCATGATACTCCATTATATTCCAGATGGGGACCTGAGCAATAGGACATCAGGCAGGGCATTTGCTTTGCACACACTGATCTGGGTTTGATACCTGGCATCACATATAGTCCCCGAGCACTTCCAGGAGTAATTCCTGAGTGCAGAGCCAGGAGTAATCCCTGAGCATTGCTGGGTGTGACCCAAAAAGCAAAAAAAAAAAAACCCAAAACCCACTAAACCCCAAAATTCCAGGTGGCCTCTCTGCAAAGTTCACACTGTAACCCCACTGAGGAGGCCTGGTATTCTAGGCCTTTTATGCATGCCCTTTATTACTCATATGTTAACTAGATGACTAGAGGTCATCGATTTTTTCATTTTTATTATTATTTGTTATCTATCTTCCATGTGATACTAAGAAACCAGTGCTCAGGTCTTTTATCTTCTAGTGACTCTGGCCTCAGCAGGAAGTACCAGTTTAGAGGCAATAAAGGATTATGGCATTTATCAATCTGTCAATATTGTCAATGTCAGTATATCAATAAGACATTTATTAATGTGTACTCCTCTATACAATTCTAGGCATGAATATAAGAACACACCAAATACCTTTTAGAGAAGAGGGGAAGAATTATTTTTCCTCTTTCTTTAAGGTTCTCTTTATCTTGTGTGTGTATGGTGAGGGTTAGTTTGGGTCTGCACATGGCAGTGCTCAGAGCTGGTTACTGGCTCTGTGCTCAGGGGGGACACACCTGGTAGTGCACATGAGATATATGTAACACTGAACTGGGGTGGTCATGTGCACGCCAAGCACCTTAAACCCTGTATTATCTCTCTGATCAGCAGGTTTGTGCTTGACCCTTCAAATGCAAACTTCAAGGAATTTTCATAATGCCTACTTCTCCCTCCCAGAGGATACCTCTGGTCCTTGTTGGATATTTTAAAAGAAGATCCTATTTAAAAAGTCACATGTTCTACATAGTCTTCTCAGGGTCTAATTAGTAGGGGCCTGCCTGCCCAGGAACATGCTATAGATGGTCACAGTGCATGACCTTCTGTTTATTTGCTCTTTGGGACCAGAAAGATGAGCAGTTAAAAGATACTTGCCCTGAAACATGTTGAGAATTAACTGCTTGTTTGAGATATTATCTGCCAACATTGAGCTCAAACACATTTTTATACCTGAGTTAAGTTTCTGAAAATAGGGATTTGGTCATTGAAGCGCTGACCTGATGTTATCTGATCACATGTGGAGGCTCAGCTCTCTGAGGAGGCAAAGCTTTGCCAGTAAGAAAGCACCAAGCATGGGATAGTGAAAAACCTGAAGAAACTTTTAGTTAGACACATTTCTTGCCCACACCCTGAACTGGATGAAGTGGCTGTATAGTTCCCCCTTGTGACCTCCCTGTGCCTGTACTTCTTTTAAAATCTTAATCTGAAAATTATACCACTCAAAAATAGGACTCAGCGATCTAGTCACTAAAACGTAACACAGAGCTGGGATTGACGACGGCTCAAAGCCTATGTTTCAGTTGCAAAATTTAATTCTAGGACTTTATTTTTTGTTTTCTCATAACTTGTGTTTTTACTTCTTTTCTTTTCTTATAGCATGGCCCCTTCAAAACGAAATTGTACCTTAGGTTTTGAAATAGCTTCAAAGTGAAAGCCCGCATTAGAAAAAATAGCTCCCTCTTCTCTCAAGGTGGGGTGGTGTTTATTTCAGGCTTGTGGGGGGGAAGACACACTCTAGGCCACACAAAAAAACCAAGATCTCAGCAACTCGAACCCTCCACTTTGTTCTTACACAGATACCCATTAGGACTCCACTCTCCACAATAAGGTGCCACTTTTTATTCAGAAGGGTGCTCACTGCCGGTGTCACGCTCTGCCTGTCCATTAGCTTTGTCCTGCTGTGTCTTCTCTGTGGGCACCTCTGTGTCAGACACTTGTCTTGTCCCTTAGTACTCTGAACAGATTGGTAGACTCCTGCCCTAAGTGCTTTCCTGGTGCCCATCAGAAGGGATTTTGTGCGCTGTGCTGGCAGAAGCCCCAGCCAGCACCTCAGGCCAAGGAACTGCAGAAACAGGGCTATTGGCATCTTGGCAGCTGGTTCACACAGGGCTGGGAGAGAAGCCACCAGCCTCCATATGAGATTTCAGTCCAAATACACACACACACACACACACACACAAACACCCAGCTACAAACACAAAAAGAAACTACTCCTTACAGAAAGACACACTGCTTAAACTGTAGGGGCTGTTGTCTGGGATTTTACCAGCCATGTGCTCCCAGGGAGCAGAGGGCTACTGGGCTTAGATTCCTGTGGTCTGAGCACACGCCCTCCTCATCCCGAGATGGGTCTGGAAAAAGCGGTCATGGGACAGGCCACTGGATTTATGTTCTGAATCAAAATAACTTCCACTCCTGTTCCAGCTTCCCCAGAAGCAGTCTGTATTCCTGTCTCCCCTCCTCCCCCAGCCTCCGGGTAAACGAGGGTCATGCCCCCTCACCCATTGCCAACAGGCTATTTCCTTCCCCACAGTTCTCAGACTGTGCCAGACATCGAGCGTGGAGGACGGTAGTTCATTTTCTGATCAGAACGTTTCTTCAATACAAGGTGAACAGTTATCGTTTGAGTCAACCACATAAATGAACTAGCAACATACGTAAAACTATTGATTAAGATAAATCTTTCTTCTAGGGTACCCTTTCCCCATACACAAATGACACAATCCACACACACAATGCTAACACACAATTTTGCCTTCTACTGGGCATTTTACATTAGTGGGAAGTCTATCTGAATTATCTAGAAGTCTCAGAAGATGACCTGTGTGGCTGGACCTCATGGTGCATTCCTAATCTGTCATGTCAACACCCCTCTTTAAATCAGGCTACTTCTACTTTCTCATTTGAGTCACATTCCATGTCTCACAGGTGGAGATCGGAAATTCCACTTTGGGCAATGGTGAACATGGATAATATCTTTTCCTTTCCTGTGTCCATTTCACCCAAGTGTAAGAATCTTATGCTGCCATTGGGCTGGGCCTATACAACTCCAGTGTATTGCTGGTAGTGGGCTTATAAATGCTAACTCGGCCCTTCCCCCTCATTGCCCAAACTTGTGTTTGTCCATTATAAGAGAATAAATGCTATTTAAATATCCCACCATGTTGATGAGTTCTTCAGTTGCCCAGCATTTCATAATATAGCTTGCACATTTCTGAAGGTTTGGGTAAAGTCTATTGCATTGGAGAGGAGAAAGATCCAGTATTGGAGGTGCTTCTGGGATGAGAGAAGGCTCCTGTGAGGCAGGCAGCAGAGACTTAGCAAGCGGCAGCTTTGTGAAGGCTTTGGGTGTTTGATGTGAAATTTTTGCTGTCACCCACTTTGGTTCCCCGCCCCATGGAATGTGCACTAAAAATTACATTATTCACTATTATTCTTATTGTGAGGTGGGTTTTTTGGTGTGTGTGTGTGTGTGTGTGTGTGTGTGTCTGCGCTGGCATATTACAAGCAGAAGGCACGTGCACGCCGGTGTATTTGCTTGCCGGGTTGAGGGGGGGCTTGTCCTGAGCAGCTTGCATTTCTTCATTCAGCTCTCTCTGACCTCCTGTTTTGCTTTTGGAACTCCGTCTTGACCCTCTTCCTTTCTCTTTGCTGATTTAGAGGTTCTGGTCATTGAGTTGCGTGTTCTTCTAAGGAACTGCGTGCTTTTGAAAGAGAACATAAATTGGGATCCATGACTTGTAAAGCCCATCTGTCTCATGGACCACTGCAAATTGTATTTCCCTAAGAGTAGGGACATTGAGAAGAAAGGAGCTAAGGTTAGACAGACAAAATGAGGGACAATTTTGCTTTCCCTCTTCTCTTCTCCCCTCTTTTTTAAGCTGGTTTGGAAGAACATTGTGGCAGGGTAAGATGGTAAAGTTAGTAGTGGTATGTTGATTTGTGTGTTGCGGAATTATTCACAGGACCAGGAATCCCAGGGTCAAGGAGTACTCTACCGAAGAGGAAGAATGTAATTCAACAAGGGAAAGGGAATGTAATTCCAACAAGGGGAAAGTGACTGAATATCTGTGGTGGTCCCATTGTGTGTTCTTAGCTCCATTAGGGCACTTGCCTTTAGCAGAGACACCGATTTTGAGATCTGAGTGAAGAAGGGATTTTACTGACATCTTCCTTAATAGTTTTGGAGAATACCAGAAAAAACATGAGCATTAGCAATGGTGTTCCCTTTAACTGTGATTTCCATTTCCACAGCTTTAGTTACTAATGTGCTTGAGCATTAAAAATATAATGGGACTGAGCAAGGTACAGTAGGTAGAATGCTTGTCTTGCACACAGCCAACCTGTTCAATCTCTGCCATCCCATATGGTCTCCCTGAATACTGTCAGAGTAACTGAGCATTCCTGAGCAACACTGGGTATGGTGCCTCCCAAAAATATATATAATAAGATATTTTTGAGAGAGAAGAGAATATATCTGTGAAGCTTATTTCTGTATCTTGCTATCCCCATGCCTTTTTATTAGTTATTTATTGTTGATCTCTTACTGTGCCTAGATTAAATTTCATCATAGCTGGGGTCAGAGCAATAGTACAGGAATAGGGTACATACGTGCACCTGGCCTACTCAGGTTCAATCCTGAGATTCCTTATGGTCCTCCATCTACTGCCAGAAGTAATTCCTGAGTGCAGAGTCAGGAGTGACCCTTGCGTCACTGGGTGTGGCCCTAAAAAGTAAAAAAAAAAAAACAAAAACCACCCAAAAACCCTTACCACACAAAAACTGTTTTTTTTTTTTTTTTTTTGCAAACAGAGGACACACTTGACAAAGTGCTCAGGATTTCTCCTGGCTCTGCACTCGGGAATTATTCCTGGAAGTGCTCAGGGGACCATAGGAATGCTGGGGAGTGGGACTCCGAGTTATCAAGGTCAAGCATACTACTCGCTGCACTATCCCCCAATCCCCAAAACTTTATCCTAACTATGCATAATAGGCTTGTCAGAAACCCAGCTTGTCAGAAACCCTTAGCCTACAAGGACCTGCCCTGCAGAGACCCCCCTTCAGAGGAGAGTATTTCAAACACCGAGAAACCAGCTTTCCTTGAACCCCCTGCACTCCATGGACCACGAGAGCAACTCCCGACCCGAGTCCACCATCCCGATGGAGCCTCGGAGGAGCCCAGAGAAACCCCCCACACCTTGCTGGCAGCGATCTGTGTCACAATCCACACTCTGCAGCTGGTAAGATCTCCCACAGCATATTAATCCAGTCTCCAGCCCACAGATTAATCCAGTCTCCAGCCCAGCTTGTCAGAAACCCAGCCTACAAGGACCCGCCCTGCAGAGACCCGCCCTTCAGAGGAGAGTATTTCAAACCCAGGAATGCTTTGAGCCTAAGACACAGGTACACCCGCAGAGGAGAAACCAGCTTTCTGCTGGCTAGCGGACTGGCCAGCGGCCGCGGATCTTACCTCCAAACTACCACAAATATTCTACCCACCCCTCTGAGAGAGTCCCACAAAGTAATGAGAATATAGTGCCCGCATGGCAGAGCCTGGCAAGCTGTCCGATGCGTGTTCGATATGCCAAATCCAGTAACAAAAATGTTTATTTTCCTGACCCCGAAAGAGCCCTTAATACGGCAGCAGTAAGAAAGGCAAACAAGCAGTGCCTGATAAAATTTCAAGGCTGTCCTAGGCTGCCAAAACGAAGAAGGACTAAAATGACTGTCTGTACTTTCAATGCACGTACACTGGCAACGGAAGCATATATTGAGGATCTGATGCTGCAAGCAAGAAAGATCAAGTACGACATCATTGGTCTGACTGAGACGGAGGAGGCGCCAGTCGCATCATGCTGTATTTGACACCGGAGAAGAATTGTTCCTTGGAACATGTGATGAAAGAGGCGCCGGTGGCGTTGGTGTCCTTGTCAACACGAACATGGCTGTCAACATTGATTCATTTGAATGCCTAACAAACCGAATAGGACGATTACACTTGAGGAGATGTGGCCCACTGCCAGTAATTTCTATCTTCATTGTCTATGCACCAACATCCACATACAAAGAAGATGAAATTGAGAAATTCTACATGGAATTGGAGGAGTTCTATAAAAAAAGATCACACCTTCTACAAGATCATAGTCGGTGATTTTAATGCCAAGATAGGACCGAGAAGATCGGGCTGAAGAACTCCACATCGGGACCCATGGCCTAGAATGGAACGAACAAGGTGAGAGACTATCTGAGTTCATCATGTCCACCAAGACTATTCATGGGAACTCACAGTTTCAGAAAGCTGAAGTGAAACGTTGGACATGGGAATCTCCTGGCGGACAGTTCCACAATGAAATTGACCACATCATCTTCAATCGACGGTTTTGTCTGGACCGATGTTGCTGTCGCCCCCAAATTCCACACAGGATCGGACCACCGCCTCCTTCGTAAAAATTCTACTTCCCGCAACGGGGAGAAAAGGCTGCAAAGTTTAAGAAGAGAACTCCCAGAACGACCACCAACTGGGCACTCTTTGGCACCATTGCGGCAACATGGGAAGATACCATCATTGATGACATCGATGAAGAATACAACCGACTGGTTCAGCACCTCCATGATTGTGCGAAGAATGCCGAGAGAGAAAGAAAGACACAAAAGGACGCTTGTCTTCAGAAACTCTTGAGCTCATTCGCCAACGTGGCAAGGCGCGAGCCTCAGGAGACCAAATGCTAACGTCCAAGCTTGCTAAACAGTGCAGAGAAGCGATAAAAGCAGACCTCAAAGACAGAAGAGCAGAAATACTGGAAGATGCAGCAGAAGCCGGGAAAAGTATTCGCGACTGCCCGCCTGTCCTTCCGCCAACTATAAGACCAAGATGACTGCCCTCCGACGCCCCTGATGGATCTATCACATCTTCCAGAAAGGCAATGGAGAAGATTATCCAGGACTTCTACTCAAATCTCTTTGATAGCCACATCCACCTGCCCACATACCAAATTCCACAGGATGGATATGTCATTCCCAACGTTCTCCCTTCTGAAATCCGGCATGCCATCTCATCGGTAAAGAAGGGAACAGCACCAGGCCCAGACAAAGTCAGACCCGAACATCTGAAGAATCTGCCGCCGGTACTCATCAATACACTAGCTCGGCTCTTCACACGCTACCTGTCCGAATGCAAGGTGCCCTCCCAATGGAAAACCAGCAGGACAGTTCTACTGTTCAAGAAGGGAGACATTCACGACATCGGCAACTATCGCCCCATCTGCCTGTTGTCTGTCATCTACAAGCTGTTTACACGAGTCATCCTGAACAGGATTAGCAGAACACTAGATGAAGGTCAACCATGCGAGCAAGCAGGTTTCCGGAAAGGATTCAGCACAATCGACCATATCCACACAGTAACCAAGCTCATTGAGGTTTGTAGGGGAGTACAAGATGCCACTCTGTCTCACGCTCATTGATTTACAGAAAGCCTTTGATTCTGTGGAGACTGAAGCAGTCATCGAAGCCCTAGTCAAACAGGGTGTTCAAACCCAATACATCAAGATCCTTCGTGAGCTGTATTACGGATTCACCACCAGGATCTCACCATTCTACAAAGAAGTGATCATTGATGTCAAAAGAGGGGTTCGACAGGGTGATACCATCTCACCAAAACTCTTCAGTGCCACCCCGAGAACATCATGAGACAATTAGAATGGGAAGGAATGGGAGTGAAGATAGATGGTCGGCAACTACACCACCTCCGCTCGCTGATGACATCGTTCTAATAACACCAAACATTAGCCAAGCGGCACAAATGCTGGCTGACTTTGACCGAGAATGTGGAAAGGTAGGTCTACAGCTGAATCTGAAGAAAACTATGTTCATGAGAAATGAACTAGTTCCAGAGGCCCCATTCACTCTCAATGGAACAAACATCTCTGAATGCAGCAGTTATGTGTACCTAGGTCGAGAAGTCAACATGATGAACGACCTAAAACCTGAGCTGCGCAGGAGGAAGAGAGCGGCATGGAATGCCTTCAAAGGCATCGAAGAAATAGCTAAAAGGACAAAGAACCTCCGGCCCGGGCACATCTCTTCGACTCCACCGTTCTCCCTGCATTAACATACGCCTCAGAGACCTGGGCCCTACGAAAGCAGGATGAGAATGCTATTCGGGTCTCCCAGAGAGGCATCGAAAGAGCTATGCTTGGAATATCACGCCTCACTCAAGTGAGAGAAGGAATCCGGAGTTCTGACCTCCGTCGCTATTCCAGAATCAGGGACGCTGTCTCGCTTGCCAAGGCATCGAAAAATCAGATGGGCTGGACATGTAATGCGATTTGGAGACAACCGCTGGACTAGAGCCGCTACCGACTGGATCCCACGGGATGTCAAAAGATCACGTGGCCGCCCACCTACAAGATGGTCAGACTTCCTTGTTAAGACCCTGAAGGAACGGTTTGAGGCTCTTCATATTCCTGAATCAACCAGATGCCATTGGGCTACATTGGCACGTGATAGGGTCCAATGGAAATGTTACTGGCGCCCCGCCGAGCAAATCGATGAATAACGGGATTCAAGTGATCAAGTGATCAAGTGATCAAGAGATGCATAATAGGAAAAGCATAGAACATATACTGTCAGTGGCAACCTAGTTTAGCCTCACACAGGATCTTGTATCATCTCCCTCTGTGGGTAAGGGGAACTTCTGTACCCAAAAAGCCAAGACCCAAGAGAAAGGGGATCTTGAGACGGAGGGGGAGACAAGAGATGACTTCTTTTTTTTTAAATTTTTTTTATTATACCACCGTGAGACATACAATTACAAAGGTGTTCATAATTGGTTCTTGGTAATACAGTATTCCACACTTTCTCCCTCCACCAGTGTTCCACCTTTCCCCCACCAATGCTAACCCCTACCCTCTCCCCACCCACCCCAGGCTGCCTCAGTAGCAGGTACCCCAAGCTTCCCTCTCTTTCTCTCTCTGTCTCTCTCTCTGTCACTGCATCTCTCTCCTTCTTCTTTTACACATTGTGGCTAGCCCTGACAGATAATTGTAGAGCTTATCACTTAGTCTCTTTGTGTATATTCAATGGTGAGTTTTAATCTGCCATTGCCATTTCCCCACATTTAGTAAAAAACACTGGCATCCATTTATATCGCACTAATGAATGCAGTCACTATTTTTCCTTAAGTTATATATGATTAATTTTTTTATTTTTTAAATTTTTTATTATACCACCGTGAAACATACAATTACAAAGGTGTTCATAATTGGTTCTTGGTAATACAGTATTCCAGCACTCCATCCTTCCACCAGTGCCCCCATTTCCACCACCAATGTACCTTCTCCCTCCCCCGCCCCACGCATGCCTTAATAGCAGGTACCCTAGTTTCCTCTCTCTTTCTCTCTCTCTCTCTGTCTCTGCATCTCTCTCTCCCTCTTATTTTACACACTTGTGGCTAGCCCTGCAGATATTTAGAGTTTATCACTTAAGTCTCTTTGTGTATATTCAGTGGTGAGTTTTAATCTGCCATTACCATTTCCCCATATTTAGTAAAACACTGGTATCTATTTATCCTATTAATGAATGCAGTCATTCTATATCTGTCCTTTCTCCTTCTGACTAATTTCACTCAGCATGATAGACTCCATGTCCATCCATTTGCAGGTAAATTTCATAATTTCATCTTTTCTGACAGCCGCATAGTATTCCATAGTGTAGATGAACCACAGTTTCTTTAGCCAGTCCTCTGTTCTCGGGCATTTAGGTTGTTTCCAGATTCTAGCTATAGTGAATAGCGCAGAGATGAATAAAGAAGTACAGATAGTGTTTCTGCTATGTGTTTTTCGGTCTCAGGGTATATTCCCAGGAGTGCTATTGCTGGATCAAATGGGAGCTCAATATCTAGCTCTCGGAGGAATGCCCATATTGTTTTCCAAAAGGGCTGGACCAGTCGGCACTCCCACCAGCAGTGGATGAGAGTCCCTTTTCCCCCACATCCACGCCAGCACCTGTTGTTCTTGCTGTTTTGGATGTGTGCCAGCTCGGGGGGTGAGATGGTACCTCATTGTTGTTTTGATTTGCATCTCCCTGATGATTAAAGATGAAGAGCAATTTTTCATATGCCTTTTTGGCCATTCGAATTTCTTCTTTTTGGAAGCTTCTGCTCATTTCTTCTCCCCATTTTTTTGATGGGGTTGGCTGTTTTCTTCTTGTGGAGTGCTACCAGTGCCTGATATATCCTGGATATTAACCCTCTTGTCAGATGGGTATTGGGTGAATATCCTTTCCCACTCTGTGGATTGTCTTTGTATCTTGGTCACCGTTTCTTTGAGGTGCAGAAGCTTTTCAATTTTATATAATCCCATTTGTTTATCTTTGCTTCCATTTGCTTGGTCAGTGGTGTGTCGCCTTTAAAGATACTTTTCGTTTCGATGTCGTAGAGCGCTTTCTCCTATGTTTTCTTCGATGTACCTTATAGATTCATGTCTGATATTGAGATCTAGAATCCATTTTGATCTGACTTTTGTGCATGGCGTTAGAAGGAGGTCTAAGTTCATTTTTTACACGTAGCTGCCCAGTTTTCCCAGCACCATTTGGTTGAAGAGGCTTTCTTTGCTCCACTTAATATTTTTTGCTCCCTTTTATCGAAGATTAAGTGGTTGTATATTTGTGAGTGCGTTTCAGGATACTCAGTTCTATTCCATAGGTCTACGGGTCTGTCTCTATACCAATACCACACTGTCTTAATTACAACTGCTCTGTAGTAGAGCTTGAGGTTGGGGAAAGTGATACCTCCCATCTTCTTTTTCTCCAAGGATTGCTTTAGCTATTCGTGGGGCTTTATTATTCCATACAAATTTCAGGAGTGTTTGTTCACTTTCTTTGAAGAACATCATGGGTATCTTTATAGGGACCGCATTGAATCTGTATAAAGCTCTAGGAGTATTACCATTTTGATAATGTTAATCCTTCCGATCCATGAGCAGGGAATGTGTCTCCATTTCCCTCAGGTCTTCTTTTATTTCCTGAAGTAACGTTTTGTAGTTTTCTTTGTAGAGATCCTTACATTCTTTGTCAAACTGATTCTAGGTATTTGATTTTCAGTGTGCAATTGTGAATGGGATAGTTTCTTTAATGTCCCTTTCTTCTTCTTTCGCTGTTTGCATATAGGAAGGCCATTGACTTTTGGGTATTGATTTTGTACCCTGCTACTCTACTATAGGAATGTATTATTTCTAGGAGCCTCTTGGTAGAGAGTTTTGGTTTTCCAGGTATAATATCATGTCATCTGCAAATAGTGATAACTTGGCTTCTTCCCTTCCTATCTGGATGCCCTTTAATGTCTTTTTCTTCCCCTGATTGTTATGGCAAGTACTTCCAGTACTATATTGAATAGAAGCGGTGAGAGTGGGGAGCCTTGTCTTGTCCCCTGATCTTAAGGGGAAGGCTTTCAGTTTTTCCCCATTGAGAATGATGCTTGCTGTGGGCTTGTAGTAGATGGCCTGGATTATCTTGAGGAAGGTTCCTTCAATCCCCATTTTACGGAGAGCTTTTATCATGAACGGGTGTAGAATCTTGTCAAATGCCTTCTCTGCATCTATTGATATGATCATATGGTTTTTATTTTTCTCTTTGTTGATATGATGTATTATGTTGATTGACTTGCGGATGTTGAACCATCCTTGCATTCCCGGGATGAATCCCACTTGGTCATGGTGTACAATCTTTTGATGACTCTTTGGATTCTATTTGCTAGTATTTTGTTGAAGATCTTAGCATCTGTATTCATCAGGAGATTGGTCTGTAGTTTTCCTTTTTGTGACATCTTTGTCTGCTTTGGGTATCAGGGTGATATGTGCCTCGTGAAAAGCTATTTGGGAGTATTTCTGTTTCTTCAATTTGCTAGAAGAGCTTAAAAAGAATTGGGAGTAGGTCCTCTTTAAAGGTTTTGTAGAATTCACTGGTGAATCCATCTGGGCCTGGGCTTTTGTGTTTGGGGAGACTCTTGATTACCGATTCCATTTCCTCGATGGAGATATGTTTGTTGAGGTATTCCAAATCTTCTTGTTGCAGACTCTGGGAAGCTATAGGAATTCAGGAATTTGTCCATTTCTTCTAGGTTCTCTCGTTTTGTGTGCATACAGGCTCTCATAGTAATCTCTGATGATCTTTTGAATTTCTGTGTTTTCTGTTGTGATGTCCCCATTTTCATTTCTGATTCTATTTATTTGGGTTCTCCCTTTTCCTTTTCTTACAAGTCTTGCAAGTGGTTTCCGTCAATCTTGTTTATTTTTTCAAAGAACCAGCTTTTGTTTCGTTGATCTTCTGGATTGCTTTTTGACATTCTATCTCATTGATTTCGCTCTAAGTTTTATTATTTCTCTCTTTCTGCTTGGGTTAGCTCCTTTCTTGTTGATCACTCTCTAAGATCTTAAGTTCCGGTGAAGTCAGACTGTTTATGATGGCCTTTTCTTTTTTTCTGATGAATGCCTGAAGAGCTACGAACCTGCCTCTTAACACTGCTTTTGCTGTATCCTGGGCCAAGTTCTGGTAATTCTTCTGTTAAGTCTCATTTGTTTTGTAAGGAACCTTTGGATTTCTCTTTGATTTCTTTTATGAATTGCTGGTTGTTCAGCAGTGAGCCGTTTAGTTTCCAGGTACATTTGGTATTGGTCTCCCATTTTTGTGTACAATTAACTTCTATTTTCAGTGCTCATGGTCTTAAAAATAGTTGGCACACAATTTCTATCTTCCTTTGATTTTATGGAGGCATGATTATGGCTCAGCATGTGATCTATTTTTGTGTATGTTCCATGCTTACTTCGAGAATAAAGTTTATTCAGCTTTGGGGGGGATGAAACGCCCAATGTCTACCAGCCCTCTTTCTTCCATCTCTTCTTTTAGACTGTATTTCAAGGGTAAGTTTCTCAATCTTTGTTGATCTATCCAGGGTTGACAGAGCAGTATTGAAGCCCTCCAACTACACCAGTTGTTGCTTTCAATGTCTTCTTTGAAGTCTATTAGTAGTTGTTTTTGTGGTATTTTGCTGGCCTCCTCAAGGTGCATATGGGCGTTTAATAAAGTGTATTTCTTTCCTGATATATTTATCCCTTGACTATTAACAAGTGACCTTCACCGGTCCCTTCTGACCTTCTTCAGCCTGGAAGTCTATGTTGTCGTAGATACCAGCATGGCTACCCCAGCCTTTTTTGGCGGGTTGTTTGAGGAAGCGATTGTTTTCCAGCCTTTTATTTTGAGCCTGTCTTTGCTC